>ML777483.1:55020-71303 GCA_009831015.1 Picea engelmannii | reverse complement strand
GAAACAACATGATGTATACTATCCATTCATGGGTGTTGTATATGCATGTGCATTTTTCTTCATGTCCAAATACCTTTATCAATCTTGTGGTCCAAAACCCATGACTAGGGTTGACATCAATGACAACAATCAATCTTCCAACAGAAGCTGCTTTAGCTAATGCATCAGCCTGTAAGTTTTATGTGAGGCTTCAGAGTCTAGCATGCAATTATGTAGCAGTTGATCATACATGTTTAAGGTGATATAAAGGGGGCAACAGTGTCTTTGGCTCCTTCAAAATGTGGACCAAAAGTGATGTTGGGCTTATCATCTTCCAGGTTCAAAACGTCAGATTAGCTTTCTAGCTCTGAAACGCCTATCACTTTGGTAATCTGCTTTCGATAAACTGGGTTTTTCGCTAACTCTACCAGAGGAATTGGTATCTTAATTTTATTTATCTCGTTTTCGAAACTGAAAACTCCACTCACCTTGTTTGTTTCTCTAGTTGGGACTTCTGAATCCTTCTTTTCCAACTTATTTGTCTGGATTGCCTTATTACTCATGATCTTGGTTAAAGGTGTATTTGTATTAGCTGCTTCAGTTTCCTGTGTTTTAGTCTCAACCTTTTCCACTTCGGGTTCTTGCGCGTTTACTACTTTCGCTTTGTTGTTAGGTAACACAGTTTCTTCTGGGGTAGGCTCATAAGTTTGACCTCTTGGGAGAATTTTCTTAGGTTGAGTAGTTGAAATAGGCTTACCCTTAGATCTCAAGTTATACCTAGGTTGGACCTCGGCCATTATCATATCGGTTTCTTCTTGATAACTACAAAGGTCAGTATAATCTCTTTCTTCACCCTCAATAGACGATTGTTGAGTGTTTAGAGATTTTTCATAATCCTCTCTAGTCAGATAAGGTTGTGTGCAGTCATCACCCAAGTTCGTGACATCATCATCTAAATCTCTGAAATCTTGGAGATCATTTCCTCCTATAAAATTTTCATTCTTTAGGGGAGTTTGTATTTTCTGATCTTCGTTTTTTATCTGTCTTTGCTGATTTGGGGGATTTGGATTCCTCCTGAAATCCTTTTTGGCAAAAGAACCGGCTTTGGCCTGTTCTAGCTCCATCCTAGATATCTTATTAGACATCTCCTTAATTATCCTGGCCATATTGTCTACTTTGTTATATGTGTATCTATTAGACCCCGATGGCCCTGCTTGTTCTCTAAAGCGTCTAGTTTCTCGGTTTCTCGCTTCTTCTTTAGTTTTTAACTTACCAGAAGCCATCATATTTGACTCAATTTCTACAGCGTCATCTTGCATTCAGTTTAGAGTAGCTCCCCTTCTTTCTCGTAAAAGAAGTGCAAAATTTGGTTCAAAAGCCCCCGCAAAAGTTACTTTGGCTGTGGCTTGGGATAGTTTAGCCTCGGCTGGGATTTTGTTATATAGCTTGTTGAATCTTTGAATAAACTCCATAGTTGTTTCTGAATTCTTTTTTCTTAAAGACCCAAACTCATTTAAATAGTATAAGTGGTCCTTTCTTTCGCCCCATTATCTAAGGAAAGCATCTTCTAAGGCGTCATAGGACAAGATAGATCCTGCAGGTAGACTCTGAAACCAATTTAGGACCTGACCTTCGAAGGTTTGGATGAAAACCCTCAAATACACATCTTCATGTTCAAGACCTAGGATGTCAACGAATTGATCAAAGAAATTTATGTGTTCAGTTGCGGTCAGATCTCCTTCCCCAGTGAATTTTGGCAAATTTTTTATACAATTTTCGGGAAGGTCATGCAGAGGAACGGGCAATACCAAAGGAGCGTATCTTGCTGCCACTTTAGAAAACACTTTGGGAGGGGGGGCAAGCCCTTGACCTCCAGCTCCTCCCCCAGGAGCACCCCCACCTCCTCCTCCATGAGGACCCCCACCACCTCCTCCGACGGCTACCATCGATATTAGTGGGAAGTTGTAAAGGGGTTTTTGGAATATTAAAAGTGAATCTTTACTTTCTTCGCGGGGCGAAAAATCCGAGGATGATTGGTAAGGGATGCGAGGGCTTGGCTCTTCGGACTTGCAAGAGATATAATCAGGAGAACCAACGGGTGTGGAAACTGGATGTGTGAAATATTCTTCGAGACTGTGTGAGGTCGTGAAATTTAACTAAAGAGTCGACGATATATCGACAGCAGATAAATTTTCTACAAGACTTTTTCCTTTATGTACTACAGAGGTTATCGGACGGGTTTCACTTCTAACTTCAGAGCAGTTTGATGTTAGATCCTTAGTGTCGAAAAGAGGGCTGCATGAAGTTGAAGGTTCAGAAGAACTCTTGGTCTTCATTTGTGGGTATTTAAGCTGATAGACTGCAGGGGTCAGCGTAAAAGAGCCTCTCGCCTTTAAAATCTTCTCAGGATCGGTAACGGGTGTGGTCTGTTTACCATCCAGATTTTGCTTGGTATTCCTTTGTCCGGATGCCAGCTTATTAATCGTGGAGTCACCAAGTGAAAGATTGGAAAGCCTTTAAAAGGTGTGTACTCTTTGTTCACTATCAAAGGGTGGCACTTTCAACGAAAAAATGTCGTTTTCCAAGGGAAAAAGATTTCGTAACTTCGGTCCCCGGCAACGGCGCCAAAAAGATGTTGTTCCAGAGTCTATACTTAAGGCTTAGAAGTACAGTGTCTAGGCATCCAAAAGTGAGTAAGGGGTAGAGAAGGAAGAAATGTCAACCTTCGGCAAGGGAAGCTAGGGTTGATTTCTAGGTTGTTGTCTAGATTCCAACTATTCCTGGATGTTCACGTCCATTTCAATCGCTGCACACGAACGTTCAAGTTCTACCTGGGTAGTGGCTATTTTAAGAATAGTATCAAAAAGATTCAATACAATATGTGTTTGATCTGATAGTTTGGGTTCAATATTAGGCTATCTTGTCACAGGGACAGTCATAGAGGAACAGAATGATAAGAAAATCTCAAAGAACTTTTTAGATGTTGTTTCGATTTCGTTCATATAAAGGAGAGTTTATAGCTCTGATAGTGAAAACATGGTGCAAACCAAAGGCCATTTCCCATAACTGAGTTATATTTTAATAAATTTGTATGAGGTGCAAGAAAAACATTAAGCTGTCTATCATGTAAGGCTCCTATCAAGGGAGAATCTCACTTGTAAATAGAGGAGGAAAAAGATAAAGAAATAACCTGATGAAGTATAAAATATATATAGAAATCTAAAGTGTTCACTGGTTTTATACTTGTTGATAGCCGGTACAGAGGAAAAATAGTAAACGATATAGAAAACTAAAATTAATTCACTATAGTAGAGGTTGTACTAAATTACAGCGAAACAATCATCGGATACTTATATGAAATGAAATTAGATATGGATTACAAGGAAACAAACTCATAACATAGTTGTGACAGAATCGAGAATCTTCAGATTTGCTTTATATTAACTCTCGAGGGAGAAAAACTCTATTACAATCGACCCAAAAAGGTCCAGCTTTTGTTCCTTCCTTCTATTGTATATTTATACAGATTTACATATGATGGAATCTCAATCGTTCCAGGATTTTCAGTTACAACAAGAAGGATATCAATCGTTTCATTTCTTTATCTTTGTCTTTATTTGGTACCAGAAGCCTGTCCCTTTGCATGCTCGGTACAAGTGACACATTTTTCCACCAGTCGAGATATCAACCTAGAAGGTTCTGCTTGACAATTGGCCTCAAAAATATAACAATCTCTGACTAATTGTGGTGACCTTTCTTCCATCTCTCAGTCTAGGGTGTTGATAGTGCACAATCGCACACTTGGTTTAATGATCCATTTATCTATTTGAACGATGTCTGCCACAGTTACTTGTGAGATTTCAGTTGAATCTCTTTCTTCTTTCTCATTTATATCAAGCGAGAATTTCGCTATATTCATTTGGTTCAATGTCTCAACATTGCTCTCACTATCAAAGCCTACCAGATTTCCATCTATAGAACCGAAGGCCGCTTCCCAGGATTTCCTTATCCTCTTGGCTTGCAATTTGCCTTCTGATATGTTGCGTTCCCATTCTTTCAACAAAATATTACCTCGAGTCTGTTCCGAAATGGAAAACTCGGAACTATTTGCCAATTCCCTGTTGTAGCTATTACAGCCTCTTGAAATGCGACCGGAGATACTCCAGCTTCTCTCTCTCTGACAGATAAGTTTTACAATACTTGATCAACAAGAAGGTAGTTGTCTCGAATCATATTTACCTTGGCAAATAAACTCCGTTGGGCTACAGAAACTCTGCTCTGAATCTCCATAGCCTGGGACTCGAATATCCCGATATTTATAACTTGGCTTTCAACGAACTCTAATATAACCTGTAGCTGCTCAATCAAGTCTCTTTGCTGGCCTACCTGTATTTGACTGGTCTGAGCTACCAGTTCTGCTTGTTTGAGCTTAGCTTTGAGTAGCTCAATTTCCTTTTTATCGGCCATTCCTCCTTGTTCTATTCCTATGTTCGCCTGGTCCATGGCAGCTTCCTCTGTTATGGCTAGTTTGGCTTCTAAGGTTTTGATGAGGTGATTTTTTCACTTCAGCTGATTTTTCAAAACTCCGACTGAAAATTGGTTTGTCGTGCAAACGCCCCTAATGTCCCGGCTATTTATGTCATGAATTCTTCTTTCTTCATATATTTCCCGTCGGTCAACCCCTTAAATTTCTTGGTCGTTGATCCTGATTCTTGATAGAATTCTCTTTTTACCACAGCTTTTCTCTTTTTATCAAAAAAGAACTCATTTGGAAGGAGCTCTTCCATCCTTATAGGTCTCAATTCTTCATTGAAAATCCACCCTGTGTCTATGTTCCCTTGAGTTGACTGTAAGGGAGTAATGGAGGCAATGGGATCTCCTTTTTTCTTAGTTGATTTGCCTGGAGTGGCAACCGGAGTCTGCTTTTTCGACTGATCGAGAGTTTTCATTTCTGGTTTCGGGCTCCTAGTTTTCTCTTCCCTGTCCTGGTGTTCTTCTTGTCTGGGTGCTAAATATTTTGAGCCTTCGGCTTCTTTTTGTTGCACCTCTGCTATCATTGGATTCTCACCCCGTAATACTGGGGGAAGACAACTCTGTCGATGTTCTTGGAATTTTAAAACATCAACTCTTTCTTCAGGCGTCGGGGCTTGTATCCGAGCCAACACCTCGGCATAAGATCTCGTGCCTCGGAAAATGTCATCCGAGGGTGAATTTTCATGCTCAAACCTTTTAAGCCCACAATTGGCTAAGTGGTTACTTATGACCCTATGTGGATCGTGCTTCTTGAATTCGACATGAACCAATTTCAGGTCTTCCAGGGTTGTTGCCTCAGCTTTAGCATGCCCGAAATCTAACAAAGAATAGGAATTTAAATGAATAGGAAAAGGTGGCCATACCTTCTTAGAATATCCCTTAAGTTCCTTGCTTACGCCACTGATTATAGTTTTCCTGGCAATCTCACGACAAGCCAGCCTATTGGGTATGAATAATGGTAAGTCATTTGGAGGAACAAAAGCGTTGAAAACCCTGAGATATGAAAATTCTTCTTCCACGTACCAATCGGTTATACTGCTCATATTTACCACAATACTGTCTGATATCCTGGGTGACGGGTGGCCGAAGATAGTGATGTGCAACGGTACCATTACCCAGTTAAAAATTTCATATACAAACTCTGAAGCTTTGTCTTCCCACATCTTTGAATGGTAGATGTGGATGGGCTCAACTTCCGATGGAGTCCAGCTCCAACTCATTAAGGGAAAAGGCGTCAGAAAACACACGACGTCCATGATATATGCAGACATAAAGAATGAAGTGATATTTCCACTCTCCTTTTGCTCTCGATACTCTGTAACTCGACTGGTCAAACTATCAGACAATAGTTTAGCCCAGTTGAAGGAACAACCTTCAGCGACTGAATGGATTAGAGGCACCCACTGAAGGAAAAAATGTGTGGTGTCCTCTCCCCCATATAATCTACAGGTCATCATAGCTACATATTTAAACTGTGGTTCCAGAGAAGATATTGAATATATACCATTACTGTCCACCCTGAACTTCGCAGGGTGTGAAACCCAATCTTTGATTAAACTGGACATACTCTTGTCATATTGCACACATTCCTTCTATTTAAAATTCTCCAAGAATTCGACATTGTATGTATGGTTTGACACGGTTGGCAACTTGTACATAGCCTGCAATTGTTCGGGTCTGAAAGTTCCAATGGTGACCCTCTGCTCGTTGACGATTATTCTGGTTGGTATATCTACATGGTCTAATGCCCACCGGACCATATCGTAGTAAGGGAGCAGACATGGCCTAGCCGCTACTTTATGCATTTGAGCTTGAACGACGATCTTATATTTGGTGATCAGGTCATCTTTTTCATTGTCACTGGAATCATCCAAAACATCTACCAATTCGGACTGTAGAACCTCAAAAATATACGACCAGGTCCTGAAAGAGTCGACACTTCGAGGTGAAGTATCAGAAACGTTGTCTGAACCTTGTCCTGAAACCTCAATAGTGGCTTTAGACGCTTTTCACGGGGCCATGGCAGGGGATTCTACTTTAGCTCTCCTGCGATAACAATATGTATACATATAGAAATTAGTTCGCTCTAGAAAGGTTTGCTCTGTGTAGAATAGAAATGAAATTTGTGACAACAAATAAAAGATCCATGCCTTCGACCATTTAAAACTAGGTCGTCCTTAGGAACAGAATGGTCAATCGTTCTTAAATATAAATTTAGCAATAAAAACCAAATCCTTACTTATCAATTCGCCTCATTTCCAATTAATGTCCTAGATTTTGACAGTTCGTAATGCAAGTTGGCGCAAGGAAAGTTTAAAATTTCCTCGGAGACTGTGCACATTAATTTTCATATTAAAACACTGGAAATGTTGTCTTAGCTTAATTAATTAGGCCTTTTTAAATGTTAATTAATCTTTCGGCATTCACCTAATCGAGAGATTTCGCTTTAACCCTTTGAACCTCTAAGACCCGAGATTGCGATAATTAGTTTGGTTAATAAAAAACGTAACCAGGATTAAGCATTTAATTAATTAAGTTTTTTTATTTATATCGCGACTTCGCGACTTGGGGCTTCGAAGGTATATCTTCTGGGAGGCTCGTATGCCGAGTTGTGAAATCGTGAGATCGCAATGATATGATATAATTAAAAAGGAAGATAAAACCGGATTAAGTGTTTAATTAATTTCATTTCTATTTATATCGTGACTTCGCGACTCGGGGCTTTGAAGGTATAGCTTTTGGGGGACAACATGCCGAGTTGCGAATTCCTGATAGAGCTTAACCACAGTTAAGCTTTTTACCTTTAACATTAACCTGGGTTACTAAAACAAGAATCTCATGGTTTCGGATGTCGGGGTTAAGATGGTAAGACTTTTGGAGCTAGCAAACGCCGAGACACAAAATCCCAATGATGCTTAGTCGTGGTTTAGAGTATCTTTACTCTCGATACTTATCTGGGTAAACATTTCTTCTTTTTTTAAAAACTATTTCGCCATTTCGTTGCTCGGGACTTGAAACTATGTGATCTATAACTTCCGACATGCGACATCCCGAGGTAAAAAAGGAGAGACTCGTTTAAACGATTAAAAAATAAATCATGCCTTAAAAGTATGATAGCCATCACTGCTTTCGTGATGAAACTTCTGAGATTTTGGGGAAGATAAAGGAAAATACCAAAACCAGCTTCAATTTCAAGCATTTAAGATATAAAATTTAAAAAAGGCTAAAAAACAAAGGCGACTCCAACAATCCCTACCAAATTATTGTCCAACATCCCAAAATTTGATGGAAAACCTAGGGAAGATCCTAACAATCATGTTATGACTTTCCATTTATGGTGTTCTTCCAAATCTTTGATGGATGATTCCATCTATCTTATACTTTTTCAGAGAACTCTTACAGGTGCAACAACGAAATGGTATATTGAGTTGTCGTGTAACTCCTTTGTTGACTTTAGTTCTCTTGCCATGGCTTTCCTGACGCATTTTCAGTTTCCTATATGGTATGAGACCGGTAAAGAGATTTTGACCTCACTCCGACAATCGTCTTCCACCCACATATCTTATCATATTCATGAGTGGAGATGGCAGAGACGGTTGATTAAAGCTCTAATTTAAGACCAACTCCTCACGGATTGGTTTACAAAGTTGCTCTTGCCTCCCATTTCCCGTGATGTTTCTATGGGAAACGTTGTTACTGAGGAGTAAGATATCAGCCGTACGCAGTATCTGGACTTGGTGCATTCCTAGTTCGACAAACTTTATGACCTGATCCCTATTGCTCTTCGTTCATCGAATGATCCGACAAGACCTGCTCTGGAACCACATTATGTTTCGGACACCAAAACTAATTCCACTCCTACTCAAACCTCTGAGGTGAATGTTGTCCAATCCACTTCATCTCAACAACCAGGAGGTAGGAAGAAAAATAAGGGTAAATCCAAGAAATCTTCTAACGAGCAAGATAATACAAAGACTGTTGGTACTCAACCAAACATGAAGGTTAAGTTTCCTTGCATGATTTGTGAGGAAGACCACTACATGACAGAGTGCCCTCATCGTGATGTTGTCGTTAAAGTTTTGAAGGGTAGCTCCCAACCGGTTCAACAAGAACATCTAGTTGCCCAAAATCCTGCTCCTCCGTAAGGAGGCAATGCGGGTCATTCCCACCATGGGGATGCTTCTTCAAGCACCCATGAGGTCTACATGTTTAAGATGGTTAATGTAACGGCTCGAGAAAATACTTATGACACTCCTCCAAGTGGTCAGTCTAAAGGAAATGCTATTGATCAACCCTCCACATCTACTCCTCCTCCATCTTCCAATCATCTTCAGATTGAGAAGCCAATTTCTGACACAATGTTGCACCCATCTAAGAGCACAATTTGAAAAGTGACATTTAATCCAACTTTCTGCATTGCCCAAAACTACAATATCATTGAAGATTTGGAGCAAGCGCCTTGTGCTATGTCAACCCTCGAAGTTCTACAACACTGTCCAAGTCAACATAGAAGCATGTTGTCAGCCATTAGATCTATGGATCCGGGGGAGTCGAACCTGATTATGTTTAATCTGGACTACTTTAAGGAGAGACTATCCTACCACTTAACATTCCAAATTCAAATTTTGGTTGGTGGAAAGAACATCCATCACATTGTTTTGGATGAGGGAGCCTCCACTTGTGTCATGTCTTTGCCTTGTTGGAAAGCCCTTGGTTCTCCTAAACTTATCCAGTCTCCTACCACCTTGAAAGTGTTTTATGGATGTGGTTTCCAACCTCACGAACTCTTGCAATCTTTCGTTGTGACATTGAAGGGTAAAATTGTTTCGTTCGATATCAAAGTGGTTGACGCGCCCCTAGATTACAATTTGTTACTTGGTCATAGTTGGTTCTATAAGATGTTTGTCATCGCATCTTCGGTGTTTCATATTTTACGATTTCCCATCAAGGAAAAATTATCATTGTTGACCAACTTAACTATATAACTATAGATCTCCACAATGTTGTAGTGAATAATGTCCATTTTCTATGATAGAATAGTCTTAAGAGTGTAGGAGTAGATCTTCTTAAGGATTCCTCACTCATGGGAGTTTTTCCTTTGCTTGCTCCTCCCACCCCGTAGGTTTCCACATTAAATATGATTTCGACTAAGGTGCGACAATCCTTAGAATTATCTGATCCTTTGGTAGTACCTGGTCTCGATGAGCATAGTTCTTTTCCTGTGTCAATCTCATTGAAAAATGAAACAAACGCCTACAAGCATAGTTCATTATCTCTGTCAAGCTTGTTAAAAAATGAAAGAGACCCCCCTCCATTCAAATCGAGTCTCACTCTGGATCGCATACTTGAACCTTCTTTTCTTCTACCTAGTGAAAATGTTCTTATTAGTAACCATATGCCTAAATGAGGAAAGAAGAAGAGTCGATGAAGAAAACAACACTTGGGGGGCAGGTCTCCAACCACTGGACATCATGTTGGAGTAGCACCACTAGCTTCTATCACGCTAGTTGGGGGGAAATTAGCTCTAGAGAAACACGTTGCTAGGAGTGATTCTCGCTTGAGGGTCCTTCCCATCATAACATAGTAGTTTTCTGGAACGAGCTTAGTCTTTGTTCTTTCTCGTGTTTGTAAATACATGAGAATAGGTTACCAAGCTCAATATTTTTTCTTCCTTGTGCTCGTTAATACATGAGAATAGGTTACTGAATATACTTTTATCTCTTTTTCAGACTCATAAAAGCTATACGAAAAATGAACTCTTTTGGAGTCTCCTTTAAGCTCTTTTCAAAATCCCTAGACATGAAAATATTGTCGAGTGAGCTTGTTTCCTTTCATACTCATTAAAAGGTTTGAAAGGGCGTATTTCGAGTGGTATTTTATCTCTTTTTCGGCCTCGGGAGACTAATTACGAAAAAGGAATATTCTAGTCAAGCATGATTAGAAGAGTTCTCCCATGTATTGTTTTACATTTTTTTCAAGCTTGGGAGACTAAATTTATGAAAAACTCATCCATGGAATCATCTTTAAGTTCTTTTCAGACTCTCTAAACGTGAAAAACCACTGAGTTTACCTTTCTTGGGCTCGTAAAACTATGCATGGAAGAACCTATGTGACTCCACTCTCCAGGACCAAACCCTTACTTCTTCAGGTTTGTTAAACATGTGAAGAGGGACTTACCGAAGGTGAGTTATACCGAGCAGTTGTTATCCTCCTCGAGCTCGTTAAACAAGAAAGAGGTACTCATCTATCTGGATGGGTGAAAAATTGAAGGAAGTGGGTCAAGTATTTTGGAATCCTTTATGGCAGTTATTGTTTCCCTTAAACATGGCACCTATTTGCGTCTTCTCTTACAGTAGGGTAATATGTTTGTGTCTGAGTCATACCAATTCCATGTGTCTCCATACTTTTTTGTTCCACTCGAAGAGTGTTCTTATTACCGTCACATTGTGTTCTTGGTACTTGTTGAGTCAATGTTGCCAAGTCACTTGTCATGCCTCATCATGTTTAAGAGAAGTTTCACTTCAAACCATCCATCTGCAGTATTACCAATTTTTGTTTCCTATGTCAGTCCATACTCATTCGATTCACCATCTTACATCACTTTCCCGTGTCTGTTTCATGTCGATGATGGGGGACACATCAAGGCTCTCCTTCGATGAGTTTGTTCATGTCAACTTCAACACATTATCCATGACTTAGACTTAGAAACTAGTTAGTGCCTTGGGACCTGCATGCCTCAATGGCAGGCTCCTCACTTATGACAGTCGGTTTACATAATTTACCTTTGATCAGATGATTCCATGAAATTTTGACCTCAACTCATTTATTTACATTCACTGGAATGTACTAGGGTACCTTGGGAGTCATTGTCGTCATTGGTTATTTCCCTCACACTTATTAACGGTTTACATCAATGACCGATAATCAAGTGGTTTCTACCATGTTTGACATCAAGTCATTTGTTCACATGACCAAATTCGTACCGTTTTGGGATCAAGACGAAGACCCTGGGTTGGGCGCTCACTTTTTATGTGATTTTCTCAGGATGCGACGAAGATCATTTGAGCATATAAAAGATTTCAATACAATCACCATGTTGGCAATCTTACTAATATATATACTATCACATAGATCCACATTGTATTGATCTGTGTATATGTTTTGTCATCTTGTAGCTCCACTGTGTATTTTTCGTGGCTATGATCAATTCATGTCATGGAGGTATGGATCCACATTGTATCATTGGTGGACATATCCTTAGTCAATATTTTCATGGATTTGTAGTGTATTGGTCAATGATCATGCTTTGAGTCATCTCGTATTCCAAGCATAGGTATGTCTGCCCCGGAAATGGAACATATTTGTATACTGACTAGTGATTGTTTGCAAATTCTGTCAGGTTCTCCTACTCCAGCACCCTTGCATTGAAGAATTTGTAAAGTGTTTCGGCCATCGATTTCTCTTATGACCTCACACTTTAGGGGGCATCTGTTACATACCAAAATGTCACACTTGAGTGTCACACCTTAAGTGTCGCAAGTGTCGCAAGTGTCGCAAAGTGATATATGAACCTTGTTAAGTGTCATATGTGCCTTACCTAGTGTCTCATTCACTTTTCCAAGTGTCACAACTCCTTGACACCATGAAAACAATTGTCACAATCCCTAAGCCATGTTGGAAGAATAAGCCCTCTCATATGACAACAAAAACACACCTTTTCTTGGAAAATTCGACCAAATTTGGGGATTTATAAAGGGTGGTGCCCCCCTGTCCATGCCGGTGGAGTGCCACTTCATGGAATGATGCCCCCTTTCCATGTAAGGGGAACACCACTTTATAGTATGGCGCCTCATGTTCAACTCTGGGGGAGCACCATTTTTGTTAAAGAGAAATTGGGGATCCTCCATCTTTTCCTAAGGGCCAGATCTCTTGGGATGAGGTTGGTTGTGTTTGACCCCTATGTTATGGCTTCATCTTAGGATCATATCTTAACATTAAGGAGTCATATACTCAACCATATCCTTCATTTTCTCATGGTGGTTGTGCTTCTCAAGCCTATATATTGAAGGTATTTCCAAGGTGAAGGGGGGAACAATAGAGGTATCAAACCTTTGATTCTAGAGGAAGCATCATTATTTTGATGTCAAGATTCATGCAAGGGATGGATGAGGAGAGCTTGGAGAAGTGACTATATCTTCAATCATGCTTTGTAAGTGCCTTCTTTGTCTTTCCAAATAATGATAACTTGGCCTATTCCCTTCAAGTTCATGTATTCTACATTTGCTTGTTTATTATTGTTTCAGTCTTCATAGATAGATATGCTTGCCTAATCATCTAGAGTAGGAGGAAGAGTTCCTTTGCTAGTCTTTGCAGGACTTCAGTTGCGTTGAGAAGCTTGGAGATCAAGTCCAAGGATTGGAGAAGCAAGGACAGACATCGCAACAAGGTATGCCACATTCTTCTTCTCTCTTGCTTGATTGATTGAGTTAGATATATAGGGAAAGTAGTAACCACTTGTTCTCTTTTTTCTTTGGACCAAAGATAGGAGTCTTGGTCCAAAGGGGAGCTTAGCCTGTTCATAGGGTAAGACTTCTCACAACATAAGGGCATCTTGATTAGCCAAGTGATTTAATTGTTGTAAAAAACTTTAAGCTACAGCTAATAGGGCTGCAGCAAAATCACCCTCTTTCATTCTTTTACTCACTCTTTTACCGTTGAAATTCACTTATAAGCCTTGGTAATTGTTCTATTGGTTATAAGTTATTGTTTCGGTGGTTTATTTGTTGATTTTAGTGGCTAGAATTTGTTGTTGTAAGAAAATTTTGCTACAACCATAAGGCTATTACATATCTTGTTGATAACACTTAGTAACAACCCTCTAATTGTTATCAAAGTCTTGCTCTAATCATTGGAAAATTATATACTTGTTTCTAGATTTATTACCAGTATCTTACACTTGATTTTGATGGTTCATGTTGCAGTTGTTATAACTTATTCATTGCATATATATATTTCCATACTACTGCAATTTTGGGACAACAAGGTTTCTTGTTGAATCCCCATTGGTTTCGAGGCTTAAATCTTCATAATTTGTCTTGTTCCTAGTAGGTCTAACCTTGTTTTGCAGGCACACTACCTTGGCAACCATTTACCAGCTCATAAGACTCTCTCTCGAGCCTCTTTCCATTCTTTTTCCTTGACCTATAGGGGATTTCTCCGATCACTTTCCACTTTCCATCTTAATCCCCTTAGGGTCACCCCGGAAGCCTCCCTTGTCTTGGATTTATCCTTCACTAAAACGAGGGGGACATCTATTAAGGTGACAATTTGTGTTGTTCTGAGTTTTGTCACACATTTGGCATTTAGGTTAGGCTTTTCCAAAACTACAATCTGTGTGATAACAATGCCTAAGAAAGGTTTAAGGGAGGATAGATTGATACAAAATTGGTTCATCAATATTAATATTTTTTTTAGAAATAATTTTTTCATTCTCCTATGTATTATGTGTTTAAATTAAGGAAGTTGGTACCTTGTTAGCGCCTCGTCAATTTCCCTCTTTTTCCATCTCAATCCCCTTAGGGTCACCCGAAAAGCCTCCCTTGTGTTGGATTTATCCTTCACTAAAATGAGGGGGACATCTATTAAGGTGACATTGTGTGTTGTTTTGAGTTTTGCCACACACTTGGTGTTTGGGCTGGGCTTTGGCCAAACTACAATCTATGTGATAGCAATGCCTAGAAAGATTTAAGGGAGGATATATTGATAGAAAATTGGTTCATCAATATTAATATTTTTTTCATTCTTCTATGTATTATGCTTTTAAATTAAGGAAGTTGGTACTTTGTTAGCGCCTTCTGAATTTCCCTCTTTTTCCTCAATTTTCTAGATGGAGTGTGATATTATTTACTGGTCACAGTAACAACTAGCAACCCACAATATTTTGTGTGAATGGATTTCGATGCCTTAGTGGAAAGGGTCGATATATATAAGGAAAATCTTGTGGAGAAACACAAGGGAGACTTCCTAAAATGCATGGATGACATCACTAGTCAACCCGTCAATGTAAACCAATATGCCTCACCTAGGGAGCTTCAAATAGGATACATGTTGGCACGAAACTAGCCAAATGGCCAACAACATTGACCATAATTGGTTAAGCTAACCCCTTAGATTACTGATATACCATTTATGTACAAGAAATTATGTGTGTGTGTGTGTGTGTGGTTTCCCTTCCCGTTATTTTGAGAAGTAAAAAAATGACTAATTCATAGTGCATTTAGACTACGAGAGAGAGAGAGAGAGATTTATATTCCATAAAAAAGAATATACATATTGTCATCCTTGTCATGACTGTCCATATAACTTCGAATTCATTTTTCAAAACTGTGAATTTCTATCCATCAAATATATCAGTTCTCCTTTTATAGCTCTACCATTCCTTATCAATCATTTTTATTTTACATTCAAAAAAGTCAATGCATACATATTCCAACTAGAAACTAAGAAGATATGAAGGGGAAAAAACATAATTGTAGCCGAAAGTTCATTTCATCATGAAACTGGATGTCGTAGAACTCTTGAAGGATGAAAGAAACATCCTTTAGTGTCATAGCCTCTTTGGATAATCGATCAACCTCTTTGTTTAACTAAAGAAGGATGTGTTTACAAGAGAACCACTCCATATTATCAATAAAAGAACATACCTGTCTCATTAGAGGGCGGAGATTGTTGGGTATGTGTTATATTCTTTGCACGAGAAGTAGTGTCTGAGTGCCTACGCCGGGCGCGCAGGGGGGTAAGATGGGGGGCAGGGGGGCGGAGCCCCCCGCGCGGGGGTTCGGGGGCAGCGCCCCCGAAAATTTTTTTTTTGGGCCGACATATTTCCGGGACCACATGATATTAGGTGGTTTTTCGGCACATGGTTTTCTATTTCCGGTTAAGGAATTAGGGTTTTGGACTAATCCAGGCCATTGGGTTAGGGTTTTGGATGTCGCTGGCTCCTATATGTATATTGTATTGTAAACAATGTAAAACAATGTGTATCAATATAATATATGCTAGTTTTCCCGGTTTGGGTTTCCAGGTGAAAAATCTCTGTGTAATGTTTGTACTTGCCATTGTATCTTTTCTGTTCTTTTCTGAATATCAGTTTGCAGTAGATATTGTACAAGGTTAGAATTTACAGAGATGCCCAACCTGGAACATAGAGGACTCATTTATCCAATCAACTGCCACCCGTGAATCTCCAAAAACTTGTAGCTTCCTCAACTTCAACATATCTACATGAAATAATAAATATCGTAGTGTTGAGAGATATGATTTGTTATTTGTGCCACTCCCATGCAGATATCTTATTATAAAGAAATGAGACTTGGATATGTATAATATTGCACTCACTCCACATCCCAGGGGGTGTCCCTGACTATCCCCATTGAAGAAACCCCAGGGTATCCCCTCAATCAGCTGAAGCATGGATAACATTCTTATCTTCTTTTGTTTTAACTCTGCCTTGAATTCCCCTGTTAGCTTGACTATCAGACCTGCCACAACCTCACACAGAATAAAACTTTCTTGAAAAATTGCACTATTTCCAGACCACCACAAAAAATAGACAAAGAAGAAAGGTATTGAAATAAACATTTGTGCTTCGACATCCTCCTTCCACTGCTTTAGCCAAATTTCTAGATCCACTCTAGGATTAAGCCTCTGAATTTTGACTTCCTTAACAATTTCCAACCAAACCTGATGAGCATAAGGACAAAGAATGAAAA
>ML777483.1:0-11980 GCA_009831015.1 Picea engelmannii | reverse complement strand
AGAATAACAGTAATATAACTAGCATAATCTCCACAATAACACATAAATGATATAAGAACAACAACAAAAATAACACTTTGATTCAGAGAGCAATGTTCGCGGGCCTCTTCTAGGGGGCAACCTCCAGTCGAGCAACACTCTATTACAATAATCTCCAAGCTAGGGTTCTCATACCCTCGACTCCTATTTATACTAAACAAAAGCATCTAGAGGAAGATCCTTCTAGAAGCGGAAGCTTGTATTAGGTCTTCTTACATCCGCCTTATTCTATTTTATTGAAAGGCCTTATTAATATCGGCCTTTATTACATTCGAATATATTGTTCTACCTATGTGCGGGTTAGGACCCTAACATGTCCGCCCCCTTAAAAACAACCTTGTCCTCAAGGCTTGAGATGAAGAAATTGTTGTAGAATGGTAGCTGGTTCCTAAGTGGCGTGGGTTGTATCTTTCCATTGTACTAGCACTTCCTTGATGGTTCTCTGACGTAGGCGACGCTCACGCTGGTCTAAAACTGCTTCTCGCTGTGGCCAAATGGATCCTTCTTCAACTAACTCTGGAAGGTTGGTTTGAATTTGACATTTAGCTCCAATCACCTTCTTTAAGCATGAAACATGAAAAATATGATGTAGCTTCAAATGGCTAGGCAAAGCTAACTGATAGGCTACTTGTCCCACACGCTTGAGAATGGTATAAGGACCATAAAATTTGGGCGCTAGCTTCTGACAATGCGCGGCCTTGAGGGAAGTTTGCTTGTAAGGTTGCAGTCGAAGAAACACCTGATTCCCTTCTGCAAATTGACGTTCAGAGCGACCTTGATCTGCTTGTTGCTTCATGCGATTCTGTGCCATGACCAAATTCTCTTTGAGGGTACAAAGAATAGCTTCTCGAGCTGTAAGTGTTAGGTCAACCGCCTCAACCTTTGAGGCACCCGGTAAGTATGAGAGAACTGAAGGTGGCTTCTGTCCATATACCGCTTCAAAAGGAGTCATGCGTGTAGCTGTATGGTATGAAGTGTTGTACCACCATTCAACTAGGGGTAACCATTGAGCTCACTGATTTTGCTTTTTCGAAGCAAAACACCTCAAATATGTTTCCAAACACTTGTTGACAACTTCTGTTTGGCCATCAGTCTGGGGATGATAAGCTGTGCTGAGATGCAATTCGGTGCCTTGTATCTTGAATAGTTATTGCCAAAAATTGTTTGTGAAAGTTGGGTCGCGATCAGAAACAATAGAGTGCGGCATGCCATGAAGTTTGAAGACCCGATCCATGAAGATTTGAGCCACCGTGGATGCTGTAAACGGGTGTTGAAGGGCGCATAAATGACCATAATTGGAAAGGCGATCAACAACCATCGTGATGACCGATTTATTTCTTGATTTGGGTAAGTCGGTAATAAAATCCATAGAGATATCCTTCCAAATAACAGGTGGAATCGGGAGCGGTTGTAGTGTGCCTAGAGATTTGACTGTTTCTCCCTTGTTGCGTTGACACACATCACATTCAGCTACAAAATTACGAATGCCCTGTTTCATACCATCCCAGAAAAAAGAACGTTTGACCCTGTCATAGGTTATGGTGAACCCGAAGTGCCATGTCGTGGGTGTAGAATGAAGCTCAAAAATTACCGTGGATTTAAGCTTTGATTGTTTACTTAAATACAAACGACCTTTCTATCGAAGTTCATCATGGAGCCAAGAGTACCCTGGGGAAGCTGGAGCATTGTACTGCAATTGGTGGATCAACTGCGAACTTTTGGGATCTTGTAGCCATTTCTGGCGAACGGCTTGGAGCCAATCTGGTACAATGAATGAAAGAGAAAAAATGGATCCTTCATCTTCATATTTTCGGGACAGTGCATCCAAAACCACATTGTCTTTTCCTTTCTTGTAAATGATCTCATAATCATATCCAAAGAGTTTAGTCACCCATTTTTGTTGTTTTGGGGAGGAAATGCGTTGTTCTAGAAAATACTTGAGGCTTTGATAGTCTGTCTTAATTTGGAAACGTTGCCCCAATAGATAAGGGCGCCACAGATCAACGACATGCATAATAGCCAACATTTCTTTTTCATAGATGGATTTGCCCAAATTTCTTTCAGATAGTTGCTTGCTGGTAAAGGTTAAAGGTCGATTCTCTTGCATAAGGATAACACCAATTCCTTTCCTTGAGGCATCACATTCCAACACAAAGGTTTTTGTGAAATCAGGAAGGGCGAGGACTGGAGTGGTGCACATGGTCATCTTCAAGGTTTGAAAAGCTTGAGTAGCGGCTGGAGTCCAAGTGAAAGAGTTCTTTTTGAGGAGAGCAGTGAGAGGTGCTGCAATCTTCCCATAATTCTTAATGAACTTGCGATAATACCCTGTTAAGCCCAGAAAGCCACGTAAGCTCTTAAGAGTCTTTGGGTGAGGCTAGTCTTGCTTAGCTTCAATATTTTTAGGATCCACCCTGAGGCCATCTTTGCCAACCAGATGACCCAAGTATTCAACTTCTGAAGCGCCAAAGCACATTTAGAGTGTTTTAGGAAAAGTTGATGCTGAGAGAGTAGATGGAGAACTCGATCCACATAAGCAATATGGTCTATCTAGGTTTTACTATAGATGAGGATATCATCAAAGAAAACTAAGATAAAATGGCAGAGAAAAGGACATAAGACATGATTCATGAGGCTTTGGAAGGTGGAGGGGGCATTACACAAGCCAAAGGGCATGACCAAAAACTCATAGTGGCCCTCATGAGTTCTAAAGGCAGTCTTGGGAAAGACACCTCTTTCATACGTATCTGGTGGTAGCGCGAACGAAGATCAAGTTTAGTGAAGAATTGGACGCCACTCAATTCATCCAAGAGGTCATCAATGATAGGAATGGGGAATTTGTCTTTGATGGTAAGTTTGTTGAGGGCACGAAAGTCAGGATACATTCGCCAAGAATCTTCTTTCTTCAGGACCATGACCACAGGAGAAGAGTAGGGGCTCGTACTAGGGCGGATAACGCCTGCATTAAGGAGTTCCTGGACCATTTTCTCAATTTCATTTTTTTGGGAAAATGGGTGACGATACGGATGGATATTGGGAGGAAGGCTTCCGGGTACAAGGGGAATGTAATGATCATGAACACAATGGGAAGGAGGGAGTCCTTGGGGAGTGGAAAAGACCAATTGATGTTTAGAAAGGATGGCTTGGAGGTCTTGTGGGACCGAGGGTGTCTCTGTTGCTTGTATGGCATGGAGTTGGGCGATAACACCAGAACGACCTTTTTTTAGCAGCTTTTCCATGCGATGGGAACTAATGATCTCCGGTGAACCAGTGGTGATGCCTTAGAACTTATATTGGTGGCCCTCTTGGTCAATTTGCATGGTTAAGTCTTTAAAATCCATGAGAATAGGACCCAAAGTCCTTAGCTAGTCTACACCCAACACAATGTCACAACCTCCCATGTCGATAGCAAACATATTGGATTTCAGGTGGTAGTCACCAATTTGGAGACGCACATTTTCACAACGCCCTCCACATTTCATGGAACCACCATTGGCAACCATGATTTGGAAATTATTGACGGCATGGATGTAGCAATGAGTTTCTTGGGCAATGCGGTGATGAATAAAATTATGGGTGTTGCCACTATCAACCAGAATGATGACCTTCCGATGCTTGATGTAAACGATTAGCTTGAGGGTTTGGGGAGCGGAGAAGCCAGTGAGATCATTGAGGGAAATGACTGGTTCTACTTCGGGAGGGTCGGAGGGAGGGGTTATGTCAATGGATTCAGGTGACTCAGACACAAAGGGAGTTTCTACATCCTCTTCCGAGATATCCTCGAAGATGGCCATACAAAGCTTTTGTTCTTTACACTTGTGGCCCGAGAAATATTTGTCATCATAGTTATAACAAAGGCCTTTGAGTTGGTGTTCAACCATTCCAGCCCGGGTCGATTTTTGGATCTTTAATGGAGCAGAGGGAGTAGTGGGATTTACTGGTTTAGGGCGAGGGATAAAGGAGAGTTTTCGGTTTTGAGAAGATACAACATGTTGTGCTTCTTTAGCTCTTTTAGTAGCCTCCACCCAACTCTGAGGCCGAGCCATGAGGACATGGGCACGAATCTCATCCTTGAGGCCACTGATAAAACACTCTCGGAAAAAAGCATCAGACATGCCCTCTGTCCAAAAAGCCAGGCACTCAAAGGCAGCTATAAAGTCTTCCACTGTTTCTGATTGTTTCAACTTTGTCAAACGGCCCAAATGGTTGGTGTTAGTGTCAAAGCGTTCATAAAGCTCTGCCACAAAGTGTGTCCAAGCAATATACCCTTGACGAAAAGTTTTTCTCCATTGCCACCATTGCCAACGTTCTTGATCTAGATGGAGAACACCATACATGAGTTTGTCCAAATCATCGCTAATGCCGTATAAAGAGAAATAATGTTCCATTTGGGTTACCCAACCAGTGGGGTCTAACCCATCAAATTTGGTCACATCCACCCGCGGAAGGTGTAGGTCACGTTGAAAGTGATGGTGCTGAAAGTTATGGGAATGAGATGAATGTTCACCTTCAGTCTTTAGCGGTGCTTCAGAGGAAGGGTCATCTATAGGGATATGAAGCTTGGTGTAGAGTGACAAAAAGACAGATTCAAGCTGGGTGGTCAGTTCTTGTTTGATTTCCTCCATTGAGGACTGCATGGTTGTATTGATGACGACAACATTGGCACTGAGGTGTTTCACTTTTTGTTGGGTCTCGGTGAGACTAGATTGCAAGGTATTGAAGCGAGCTTCCAAGTCTTGGCTACGGGTATGGGCCATGAGGATGAGGGAACATAAAAGGGGCGGGTGGGGTCAATTTTTTTTTCCCGAAAAATGATATGTATGAATGTGATAAGGACGAAGAGATGAAGCCAATGGGATAGGTCTCAAATAATGGTGAAAAATTTTCCAGACTTTTATTTATTTATTTATTTTTTTTAATTTTTAATTTTAACACCTGCAGAGTTATACTCCAGTCTGAAGAATACTGCAGTGATGAGATTCCCAAATGATTAACCAGGAAGAAATGTGTAGTGATTTGACAACTCGAACACAGTCGCGCGGCAATAGATCTTGTCTGTTTAAATTTGTTTATGTTTCTGTCCCCAAGGGTTAGGTATTCAAGGGTTCTACAGACAAGGGTTTGCCTTGTGCTATAACTCTCTGATATACGTGCGGGGTCCAACAGTAGTACTCGGCCCAATATTTTAGGGCACTAACTAAGGAGGATAGACCGTACCCTTAGCCGTATTACCCGACTACCCAGGTACTAGATAGTATCTTCTCGAGTGCTGTTCTCAGTGACACTATAGCAGGCAGGCGATCGATCGGTTTATCTAAAGAGGGCTTCAAGAAATCTAGGCCGATCCGTACACATGTGCTGTCTGATGCGCTACCATTCGAAGGGGTACCAACAGGGGTTACAAGGGTGGCCGACAGATGTGTGCTTAAGAACCACTTGTATTTTCTGCATGTATGAATCCTTCAACTGCAGGTTTATGCGCGTAACGATAGATCTCTGTGGCTTAAAAATGCTAGAATACGTCTCTACCTTGAAATATTTTTTCCCTACAATTTCTGCCAAGGAAAGTGCTTCGATACCACTTGTAATATACCAGATATAAAAAGTATGCAGAACATAAATAAAATGCTAGAAATGGCATAATAACCAGCATAATCTCCACAATAACACAGAAATGATATAAGAACAAAAACATAAATAACACTTTGATTCAGAGAGCAATGTTCACGGGCCTCTTCGAGGGGGCAAACTCCAGTGGAGCAACGCTCTATTACAATAATCTCCAAGTAAGGGTTCTCATATCCTCGACTCCTATTTATACTAAAAAGAAGCATCTAGAGGAAGATCCTTCTAGAAGCGAAAGCTTCTATTAGGTCTTCTTACATCCGCCTTATTCTATTTTATTGAAAGACCTTATTAATATTGACCTTTATTACATTCGAATATATTGTTCTACCTATGTGCGGGTTAGGACCCTAACAATGTGTTCTGTCTAAGTCTAATGTCAATTGTATATTACCATGCTAATCATTTACCCAGATTCTTATGGACATGCATTAGGTCCCTCTAAGATTTTTTAATTGTTTTAATAAAATGTAAAATTCCCGTAAAACGAGATTTTACCTTTTAAATTGACGTAAATATTAAAAAAGTGGTACTAGGAGGTGTTATATGCATTGGGGGCAGTGGTTAAATTTGATGGATATTTACTCATTTTTTAATTATTTAACTGTCATATACCGACACTTTTAAAATCTACACGTCAATGATGATGTTTACTTAATTTTTAAAACTGTCAAATTGATGGATGGGTTAAAAATTTACCCCCATATATATATATGACTCCAACATCTCTCACAAGAAACTATAAGCCTTTCCAAATAGGACTGCAAAAAATAAATGAAACTAGCTATCTCGTTGGTTGAGACTTCGATTATCAGAGAAACACAAATAGCGCCCATGATGTTGAGACTTCGAGATGAAACTGTGAGATACACACAAATTGTTCCCATAGTGGGTCTTTGGGCATGCTAAAAAAAACCCATCTCCGTAGCGACTCACATCATGCAAATTGCGATCTAGCATTGTGCACAATGAACCCTAAAATCTGAAGGTTGAGACTCACATGGTATGCCCACACTCACGGGCCATTGATATGCTATATAAAATGCCAACCTATGGGAAAGAGTACTCAAATTGAAAGGTCTTTTTGCTGTCTACTAGAAGCAATAGCACTGACTTTTCTTGTTTATCTAGGTCAAATAGAATTTTTTTTGTTTGATTTTGAGAGTTTTTATGTAGTTTCTTTAGTGTTGGTAGTAGAGGATATATAAGCCTCAAGGTAAAACAAGCCATCATTAAAGGGTAAGACAAGAGGGCTTGTCTTAATTGAAACAATTAGGAGGATATTTCCTCGAAGCACATGGCCTACTCTAGGAGACTTGACATAAAAATTAAATAGTTATGGTGAAGATAGTAGAGAGCTTATATTAATTATTTGAAATCTAGCCACCCTGTCCCATTCTTGATTGTTGTGACCATTGACCATGGTACCTTTGTACCGTTGGGCATGCCCATGTACAAAGGTATTAAAGAATTGTCATTATAATAGAAGCAACAAAAACACATATAATACACAATATTTAAATGATAGACAAAAACAAATATGACGTGTCATATGAAGGGCTGTTTTAAAAAGAAACCCATCATAAAAAAATTACTTGATGGGTAGGAGTGCCTGTCAAATTTATACCTTGTTGGGGAGTATCGTTTTCTAACCCATAATACCCCTTTTACCCTTGTGCCCCCTTTTCAAGAGAAATAATTGACTTTTGCTAATAAAAAATCAATTTTACTCAAAAAAAGGTGAATAAATTAGCACCCTATTATTAAGGAAACATGCCAGAAACATGTTTTTGGCTTGTCTTCAGTTCATTGGTGGTTAGTGACACTTAATATGAGTTAGGGGGAGTTGAGCACCGAGTTAAATGTTATGTTAACAAGAGATGGTGGAGATCCTAATGCACCTCCCTCTTGAAGGGTGGCACACTCTCCTTGAGGGCGTCGATCCCAAGGAGAGATGTGCCTACCTTGAGAGGCGTTTCCCTCTCACTCCTCTCTTGAGTCAAGGTGACCTTACCTTCAGTTGCTTGTGTGTTGGCATAGATCCCTCTACATACTTGTCTCATTCACTTTGGGATGTGCGCCCTCCCTCCTTGGGAAGTGTGCTCCTATTGCTATTTATTCAAGCTTCCTCTCCTCTCCTTGGTTAATGAGAGTTTGGCTAAGCTTGCTGCTATTGTACTTGTATTGTTATACTTCATTAGAATAAAAGAAAGGATTTGGAGGTCAAGAATGTGTCTAGCATTCTTTGTGTGGATGTTTGATGTTTAGCATTTCATATATGAGGTAACCATAACTTAAATTCTTGCATTTTATTTGTTAATTTGTCTTTTGAAGGGGTGCTATTACCTAGTAGGATAGGATTTATTAAGCTAGTTTGCTTCTTAGATCCTATTGTTTTCCTATATTAGTGACATAATATTGGCATGTGTATTTCGGTTAATTATCATGTTATTTAAGTTTTTTGTGTAGGGAACACCAATATTTAACAATTTCTTTCAATTTTTCTAAAGTCTTTACATGTCTTCACGCTTAGAGAAGTGACTAGACTAGATTGTACCTTTTACATGTTCCAATCCTTTTGAGAACGTAGTCCCTCAACTTGTTACCAGAAGACTCCATAGCCCAAGGATTTCGAAACTTCAAGCATCTCTCTCTCTCTCTCTCTTTCATAAAAATCAAATTTTATTGGTTAATTTCCTTGCATGCAAGTAGATCTAGTTTCTAATTATAAATGTCGTAGTTTAAACGTTCTATGAAATGATTCTTTTCTGACGATTTTTTCCGAGGACATTTGCTTGAAATATGGTGAGAAATTGTTAGATCTACAGATTTGAGTGATTATTTTTGTATAATCTGAGTGCCCTAGGGTTTTTTCAACATGCTGAATCCATTTTTGCATTTAGAAATGGATTTTAAACAACAAAAAATAGTGATTTCATGCAAATTTATATCGCCGTATTCCAGCGGAAAAAAAAATCATTTCATAGCACAGTTAGACAACGCCATTATAAATCTTATAGAGATATTTACTTATGCATGCATAGATTTAGATTGCCTGTTTAAATTTTCTATCATCTAAAGCTAGATCTACCATAAAATTTCATCTTTTAGCAACAGTTTCATAGCTAAGTCTTAAGAGATAAAATATAGGTAAATTTTAAGAGATTTAATTCCTTTATTTGGAAATCTAAGTGCCCATTTTCTTGCTATACAAACAACAAAAAAATTCCACTAAGAGAGTTAGCTTTCTTGCTTTCTTTCTTGGTCATTTTGCTAACTTGCTTACTAAATTTCACTTGGTAAAATTTGTGCAAAGTCTAACCCCTTTTGCAGGCTATTCCAAAGTTGTTTTTAGACATATTTTCATAAAAAAAATTGTTGTTTTTCAAGTTTGACGAACATATAGGAGGAAGTGTCGTCAAAATTTTGCGGATCCGGACCATTCAAGACCACCCAAGGCACCCAATATTCCTTCCAATCTCATTCTTCTATAAATTTTTGTGAGTTTGTTGGTCCTTGAGCTATAAAAGGACCACAAACACTTCTAATAAATATTGTAACTTGAAAGAAATAGTGGGGTAAGCCACTACCCCCCTCATACCCCCTACACCGGGGGGGGGGGTTTGTCTCTTTTTTGCATTTTGCATGTGTTTATTTTAAACAAGATAAAATAAACATAAAATGAACCCACACACAACAAAACATTTTCCTTTTGTTTTAGATTAGTTGTTTAGTTCCATTTTCAAGTTATTTCAATTTAGCAAAGTAACGAATCTTCCCCGTCAAGCCCTTGTTATGCTCTCGGCCTTACAAGCTTGCTTGATCTTGGCATGATTCAAAGAGGGACTTGATTTGTGTGGAGTAGTTTAACTAGGTAAAACCTTCTACTACTATTGCTCGATACATGATCAATACCGACATATTGACCTGTGAGTTCAGGGGGATACTCATTGAGATTAGTTCTCTCCCCGTTGGAAGTCCTTGCAATCTTGTGTGTACCCACTTGAGGGATAGTAGTTAAAGAACACACATCATAGTTTATATTTTTATTTTTTCACTTACAATCTCTAGCACTCACGAGTAGACTTGCACTATTGGTCCACTTCACTTAATTAATTTAAATCCAATGGAAAACCTCTAATTAATAAAATTTATCAAGAGCATTTGTAATATACTAGATATAAAATGTATGCAGAACAGAAATAAAATGCTAGTAATGGCAGAATAACAACAATATAACCAGATCATTCACCACAATAACACTGAAATGATATAAGAACAACAACAGAAATAACACATTCAATTTGAAAGCAATGTTCACGGGCCTCTTCGAGGGGGCAACCTCCAGTTGAGTAGAGCTCTATTACAATACTATCCAAGCTAGGGTTCTCATACCCTCGACTCCTATTTATACTAAAAAGAAGCATCTAGAGGAAGATCCTTCTAGAAGCAGAAGCTTCTATTAGGTCTTCTTACATCCGCCTTATTCTATTTTATTGAAAGGCCTTATTAATATTGACCTTTATTACATCTGAATATATTGTTCTACCTATGTGCAGGTTAGGACCCTAACATGTCCGCCCCCTTAAAAACAACTTTGTCCTCAAGGCTTGAGATGAAGAAATTGCTATAGAATGGTAGCTGGTTCCCAAGTGGCGTCTGCTGGAGATGTATCTTTCCACTGGACTAGCACTTCCTTGATGGTTCTCTGACATAGGCGATGCTCACGCTGGTCCAAAAATGCTTCTGGCTATAGCCAAATGGATCCTTCTTCAACTAACTCTGGAAGGTTGGTTTGAATTTGGCATTTAGCTCCAATCACCTTCTTTAAGCATGAAACATGAAAAACATGATGTAGCTTCGAATGGTTGGGCAAAGCTAACTGATAGGTGACTTGTCCCACACGCTTGAGTACGGTATAAGGACCATAAAATTTGGGCGCTAGCTTCTAACAATGCTCAGCTTTGAGGGAAGTTTGCCTGTAAGGTTGTAGTTGAAGAAACACCTGATCGCCTTCTACAAATTGACGTTCAGAGTGACCTTGATCTACTTGTTGCTTCATGCGATTCTGTGCCATGACCAAATTCTCTTTGAGGGTACGGAGAATAGCCTCTCGAGCTGTAAGTGTTAGGTCAACCGCCTGGACCTTCGAGGCACCTGATAAGTATGAGAGAACTGAAGGTGGCTTCTGTCCATATACCACTTCAAAAGGAGTCATGCGTGTAGCTGTATGGTATGAAGTGTTGTACCACCATTCAACTAGGGGTAACCATTGAGCCCACTGATTTTGATTTTCCGAGGCAAAACACCTCAAATATGTTTCCAAACACTTGTTGACAACTTCCGTTTGGCCATCAGTCTAGGGATGATAAGATGTGATGAGATGCAATTCGGTGCCTTGTATCTTGAACAGTTCTTGCCAAAAATTGCTTGTGAAAGTTGGGTTGCGATCAGAAACAATAGAGTGCGGTATGCCATGAAGATTGAAGACCTGATCCATGAAGATTTGAGCCACCGTGGATGCTGTAAACGGGTGTTGAAGGGCACATAAATGAGCATACTTGGAAACACGATCAACAACCACCATGATGATGGATTTATTTTCTGATTTGGGTAAGCGGGTAATAAAATCCATAGAGATATCCTTCCAAATAGCAGGTGGAATCAGGAGCGGTTGTAGTGTGCCCGACGACTTGACTGATTCTCCCTTGTTATGTTGACACACATCACATTCAACTACAAAATTACAAATGTCCTATTTCATACCATCCAAGAAAAAGGAACGTTTGACCCTGCCATAGGTTTTGGTGAACCTAAAGTGCCCTGCTGTGGGTGTAGCATGAAGCTTAGAAAGTACCGTGGATTTAAGCTTTGGTTGTTTACTTAAATACAAACGACCTTTGTATCGAAGTTCCTCATGGAGCCAAGAGTACCCTGGAGAAGCTGAAGCATTGGACTACAACTGGTGGATCAATTGCGAACTTTTGGGATCTTGTAGCCATTCCTGGCGAATGGCTTGGAGCCAATCTGGTACAATGAATGAAAGAGAAAAAAAAGGATCCTTCATCTTCATATTTTCGAGAAAGTGCATCTGCAACCACATTGTATTTTCCTTTCTTATAAATGATCTCATAATCATATCCAGAGAGTTTAGTCACCCATTTTTGTTGTTCTGGGGAGAAAATGCGTTGTTCCAGAAAATACTTGAGGCTTTGATGGTCTGTCTTAATTTGGAAATGTTGCCCCAATAGATAAGGATGCCACAGATCCACAACATGCATAATAGCCAACATTTCCTTTTCATAGATGGATTTGCCCA
>ML777482.1:870501-883338 GCA_009831015.1 Picea engelmannii | reverse complement strand
ATGTAGAATGAATCTTTGTGCTTTCCTGCAATCTTTTCGACCTGCTTCTGTTGGATAAAAGGTGCTTGGACCAAGGCTGCAATAGTTGTAGTGTCTTTTTGTTCACCTTTTGAATAGATTGTGAAGAAGCTAAATTTTGTAGTATGAGATACTACCTTGGAAACTGTTTAGGTGGGAAAACAGTCGTAACTACCTCTGGTATCCTGTAGAGATGACCCCCCATAGTAACAATGACACTACAGGGTCGAGACTCATAAATAGAATGGCACTTCCACATATATGGATGTCCCAAGAGAACATCACAAATATCCAGTGGGGAACCATCACATAATACCTCATCCTTGAAGGGATGGATTCCTTATGAAAATTGACACTGCTAGCTGACATGAATATCTCGTCCTTGGTGAAGCCACCTGATGTTGTATGGCTATGGGTGTGGTGTTGTCAACAATTCCAACTATTTGACAAACTCTACTGAGATGAGGTTTTTATGTCTTCCTCTATCAACAATAAAATGCAATGGGGTTCCCTTCACCCACATCTGTGTATGAAAAAGGCACTCCCCCTCATCAGGATCTGCTCGTTCCTCTGGTTGAATTGTTGCGGTCATGAAAATAGGAGTGGGTCTACATTGATGATTTGTTTTATACCAGTATTTTCTGAATCAGATTATGAATCATGGTTTGACTCCTTCTGTTTTAGATTGACGGCCAATGACTATTTTGAGTGAAATTCATTGATGTTGTGCTAGGGGATTTTGTGGAAATCACACCATTTTCCAGTGTCCTTCTTCATCTTTCCGTTTCCCTTCTTTTCCTGTGGCTTGGACTGGTTTTCTGAAGACTGGTTGCTAGGGTTGTCTTTAACATACTTTGGTTGTTTCATATTTGCAGACCCAAACTCCTACTTGTTATGGTGTTTAAATTTATTCTCAATTTTAACAACATATCGATAAGAAACACTCAATGATGAGATGTCGAGAAAATATATTTATGTTTGGATGCATCTATGTAGAGCCCCACAGTATTTCAGAATCATATGTCACTCAGAGTATTTCATACCCATATTGGTGCGTAAGGTACATAAGGTATTAGTGAAATCCATAACTACTTGGACCCTCTCTTGTTGCAGTGTGGTCCATCTCAAGTATTGGTCGTCATAGTTGCCAACATGCTAATATTGTTCCTTGAGCACATCCACAAAAAAATCCCAAGTGGGCTCAGCCCCATATATTCGAGATTGATCTATGGAAATTTTCTCCTAGTAAGTTTACCACCAATGTTTGACATGGGGGAGAGCCTTAAGGAGTGTGAAGGTGATATTTTCCCTGTTGGAGAAATTATGAACATAGAAATAACCTTCTAGCAGATTCAACCATTTTTCTAGGACATCCACATCTATTGTCCTTCAAATATGGGAATGTAAAAATTAACTTGTAACTTGAAAGGAGAGATGCCTCCAAAGTGGCCGCTTGGTGAATACATGCATGTTGTTATTGGTAGGTGTTGAAGGATGTGGGAAAAATTCTACATCATTTTTCCCTCTGTCGCGTGATAGCTTGCTTAAGAAACATATTAATAGAATCATCTAATCTTTCGTTTTCATTTCCTTCTTCTATGGAGGGTTTCTTGGGTGCGCGAAAGCAATTGTCCTCAAGAGATACAAACTAAAGACACAACTTTCTATACTCAGAATTTGTTGGGGACATGCACTGAAAAAAATGATCAAGAGTAGCTTTCTCTGATACCATTGATCTAGATTATTTTTAGCACGAAATGAGAGTGAAGATATAATAAATAAATATACAAAGATATCTCAAGTATCCAATAATATAACATAAATATATTAGATATGAAACCATAAACAAAGAGATACAATTATACACACTTTCTATTAATGACCGAAATGTACAAAACTGTAGAAATATAGAGTGAAAGACTCGCTAGAATGATGACAACTTATCTATAAGAAGAGATGTGATGAATATTCACATTCGTAGGAAGATGGATTAAAATGAGGCTCTAAAGGCCTTTTCAACATAAAGAAAATCCAAAACCATAACCCTAGAAAATGAAAATCCAACAATTTTGTGGACCTCGTTTTGGGTAGTTTGGTGTATCAACTTCCCAGGGGTGTAACTTTGGCATACGATCTATGTTTGGGGAACACGATAGCTAGTTGGAAAGGTATCATCGAAGAGATTCATTTTGGGGGATAATTCAAATCATTTGTTTATTATTGAGGTGCTCGATCCCAAAAAAACTTCATTTAGGCCCTCAAAATTCCCTTGGAAGTTTAGGAGTCGAAAACCTGCTAAAAATAGTAAGTTTCCAGAAGAATGTTTTGTGGTAGTTGGAATAGGTGGGTGGCCACCAATATTCACCTGGATAAATACTCCCTCCTTAGGAAGAAATGGTCTCCAATGTGTTGAGTTTTTGGGGGAGAGGGGAAAATGATTATTGAATCTGAGGCTTGGTGAGTTGTTTGTCTTGTTGGAGACGTTGTGTTTCTTGGTTTGTGGAAGGATTTCAAGAACCTATTGTTGGTGGTGTTGAATATGCTCAACCATTCTGGCTACATGAGATGACTATGTGCAGAAGGAATCTTTACGCTTTGTTGCAATATTTTCGACCTGCTTCTATTGGATAGAAGGTGCTTAGACTGACACTGCAATGGTTGTAGTGCACTTCTATTCACCTTTTGAATAGATTGTGAAGAAGTAGAATTTCTTGGTATGAGATACTACCTTGTGGCATTGTTTAGGTGGGAAAATAGTCAAAACTACCTCTGATATCCTGTAGAGATGACCCCTAGAGTAAAAATGACACTTTGGGGTCGAGACTCATAAATAGCATGGCACTTCCACATATATGGTTGGCCCAAGAGATCATCAAAGACATATATAAGGGAAACATCAAATAATACCTCATCCTTGAAGGGTTGGATTCTGTAAGAAAATAGGCACTGTTGGCTGGCACGAAGATCTCGTCCCTTGTGAAGCCACCCAATGTTGTATGGTTGCGGGTGTGGTATTCTCAACAATCCCAACTGTTTGATGACCTCTGATGAGAGGAGGTTCTTCTGGCTTCTGCTATAAAAAATAAAATGCAACGAGGTCCCCTTCACCCACATCTATGAATGAAAAAGGCGCTCCCCCTCTTAAGGATCTACTGGTTCTTCTAGTTTAATTGTTGTGGTCGTGAAAATAACAATGGGGTCTACATCGATGATCTGTCTTCTACTAGTATTTTTTGAATCATATTATGAATCAAGGTTAGACTCCTTGTCTTTGATCTGGGACACCATTGAATTTTTTGAGTGACATTCATCGGTGTTTTTCCAGGGGCTTTGTGGAAATCACACCATTTTCCAGTGTCATTTGTATTTCCATTACCCTTGTTTTCTTGTGGCTTGGAATGGTTTTCTGAAAGCTGGTTGTTAGGCTCGTCTTTACCATACTTTGGTTTTTGCGTATTTGCAAAATTGAAATCCCACTTGTTATGGTGCTTAAATTTCTTCTCGATTTTAAAAACATATTAATAAGAAACACCCAGTGATGAGATGTCCAAAAAATCCATTTCCGTTTGGATGCATCTATGTAGAGCCCCACAGTATTTCAGAACTAGATTTCCCTCGGAGTCTTTTATACCCAGATTGGTGTGCAAGGTATGGAAGGTATTGGTGAAATCTGACATTTCTTGGACCCTCTCTTTCCGTAGTGTATTCCATCTCATGTACCAGTCGTCATAGTTTCCAACAGGGTAATATAGTTCCTTGGCTGCATCCACAAAACAATACCAAGTGGGATCGACCCCATATATTCTAGAATCCTCTATGGAAATTTGCTCTCAGTAAGTTTCCCACCAATGTTTGACATGGGGGAGATCCTTAAGGAGTGTGAAGGTGATATTTTCCCTGTAGGATAAATTATGAACATAGAAATAACCTTCTAGCAGATTTAACCATTTTTCTAGGGCATCCACATATATCTGTCTTTCAAATATGGGAATATCAAAATTAACTTGTTCCTTGAAAGGAAAGGTTCCTCCAAAGTGGTTGCTTGATGAATACATATATGTTGTTATCGACAGGTGTTGAAGGATGTGGGAAAAATTCTCCATCATTATGTCCCTCGGTTGCGTGAGAGCTTGCTCAAGCAACAAATTAATAAAATCATCTACTCGGTCATTTTTATTTTCTTCCACCATGGAGGGTTTCTTGGGCATGTGAGAGAGATTATCCTAAAGAGTGAAAATCTCAAGAACCAACTTGCTATACTCGGACCTCATCGGGGACATGCAATGAAAAAAAAAAAAAAACCGATCAAGAACACCTTGCTCTGATACCATTGATCCAGATTATTTTTGGCACGAAATGAGAGAAAATATATAATAAATAAATTTATAGATATATCTCATATATCCAATAGTATAACAAAAATATATCATATATTCAACCATAAACACAAAGATACAGTAATACACAATTTCTATTAATGAGTGAAATTTACAAAACTATAGAAATACAGAGTGAAAGACTCGTTAGAATGGTGGCAGCTTATATCTAAGAAGAGATGTGACGAATACTCACATCCAAAAGAAGATGGATTACAATGAGGCTCTAAATGCCTTTTTAACATAAATAAAATCCAAAACCCTAACCCTCGAAGATGAAAATCCAATAGTTTTTTGGACCCTGTTTTGGGTAGTTTCGTGTATCAACTTCTCGGGGGTGTAACTTTGGCATACGATCTTTGTTTGGAGTGAACAATTTTTCATTGGAAAAGGATCATCGAGGATATTAATTTTGGGGGCTCAATGAGAGCCTTTGTCTATCGTTTAGGTACTCAATCTTGAAAAAATGTCATTTAGGCCCTTAAAATGGACCCAGAAATTTAGGAACCATAAACCTGCTAAAAATAGTGTGATTCCAAAACATTGTTTTGCGCCAGTTGGAATAGGTGGGTGGCCATTAATATCCACCTGGATCAATAATCCATCCTTCAGAAGCAATGGTATCCATTGCATTGAGTTCTCAGGGGAGAGGGGAAAGAGATTATTGAATCTGAATCTTGGTGTGTTGTTTGCCTTACTGGAGATGTTATGCTGCTTGGTTTGTGGAAGGCTATCACAAAACTGTTGCTGGCGGTGTTGAATATTTTCAACTAGTAAATCTACATGAGATGACTATGTGCAAAAGGAATATTTGTGCTTTTCTACAATATTTTCGACCTACTTCTCTTGGATAGAAGGTGGTTGGGTCGAGGCTGCAGTGGTTGTAGTGTCCTTCTGTTCACCTTTTGAATAGATTCTAAAGAAGCTGAGTTATATAGTATGAGATACTACCTTGCAACACTGTTCAGGTGGGAAAATAGTCATAACTACCTCTGGCATCCTGTAGAGATGACCCCCAAGAGTAACAATGACACTACGGGGTTGAGACTCATATATAGCATAATGATTCCACATATATGGTTCTCCCAAGAGAACATCATAGAAATAAAGTGGGGAAAAATCACATAATACCTCATTCTTGAAGGGTTGTATGGCATATGAAAATTGACATTACTAGCTGACACGAAGATCTCGTCCCCAGTGAAGCCACTTGATGTTGTATAGCTGTGGGTGTGGTGTTGTTGAAAATCCCAATTGCTTGATGACCTCTTCTTAGATGAGGTTCTTTTGGCATCTTCTATCAACAATAAAATGCATCGGGGTCCCCTTCACCCACATCTGTGAATGAAAAAGGCACTCCCCCTCTTCAAGATCTGTTTGTTCTTCTGGTTGAATTACTATGGTCACAATAATAATAGTGGGGTTTGCATTGATGATCTGTATTCTACCATTAATTTATGAATCAAATTGTGAATCAAGGTTAATCTCCTTGTCTTTGATCTTGGTGACCAATGAATATTTTGAACGACATTGATCGGTGTTGTACCACGGGGTTTTGTGGAAATCGCACCATTTTCTAGTGTCCTTCTTCATCTTTCCATTACCCTTCCTTTTTTATCGCTTGGAATGGTTTTATAAATGTTGGTTGTTAGAGTCGTATTTACCATACTTTGGTTTTTGCGTATTTGCATACCTAAACTCACGCTTGTTTCGATGCTTAAATTTCTACTCGATTTTAACAACATTTCAATAAGCAACACCTAGTGATGAGATGTCTAGAAAATCGATTTCATTTTGGATGTATCTGTGTAGAGCCCCATGGTATTTCAGAACCAAATGTCGCTCAGAGTCTTTGATACCCAGCTTGGTGCACAAGTTATGTAAGTTATTGGTGAAATTTGACACTACTTGGCCCCTCTCTTTCCATTGAGTGGTCCATCTCATGTACTGGTATTCATAGTTTCCAACAGGGTAATATTGTACCTTGACCGCATCCAAAAAAAAATCCCAAGTGGGCTTGGCCCCATATATTCTAGAATCCTCTATGGAACTTTCCTCCCAGTAATTTTCCCAACAATTTTTGACATGGGGGAGAGCCTTAAGGAGTGCAAAGGTGATATTTTCCATGTTGAAGAAATTATGAACATAGAAATAACCTTCTAGCATATTTAACCATTTTTCTAGGGCATCCACATTTACCTGTCCTTCAAATACGGGAATATAAAAAATAAATTTTACCTTGAAAGGAGATGTGCCTCCAAATTCATCGCTTGATGAAGATGCGCCTGTTGTTATCGACAGACATTGAAGGATGTGGAAAACATTCTCCATCATTTTGTCCCTTTGTCGTGTGAGAGCTTGTTCAAGCAACAGATTAATAGAATTGTCTTCTCTGTCATTTTTATTTTCTTCCTCCATGGAGGCTTTATTGGGTGCGCAAGAGAGATTTTCCTCAAGAGAGACAAGATTGAGGCCCAAATTTCTATACTCTGACCTCGTCAGGGACATGCATTGAAAAAAAACGATCAAGAGCAGCCTGCTTTGATACCACTGATCCATATTATTTTCGGCACGAAATGAGAGCAGAGATATAATAAAGAAATGTACAGAGATGTCTCGGATATCAAATAAGATAACAAAAATATTTCATAGATGAAACCATAAACACAAAGATACAATAATACACAATTTCTATTAATGAGCGAAATGTACAAAACTATACAAATACACAGTGAAAGACTCCCTAGAATGGTGGTATCTTATCTCTGAGAAGAGATGTGAAGGCTACTCACATTTGCAAGAATATGGATTACAATGAGGCTCTAAATTCCTTTTTAACATAAATAAAATAGAAAACCCTAACCCTGGAAGATGAAAAACCAAGAATTTTGTGGACCTCGTTCTGGGTACTTTGGTGTATCAACTTCCCAGGGGCGTAATTTTGGCATACAATCTTCGTTTGGGGTGCACAATATCTCATTGGAAAGGTATCGTCAAGATGATTCATTTTGGGGGATCAATGAGATACTTTGGATACAATTGAGGTGCTCAGTTCTGAAAAAAGTTCATTTAGGCCCTTAAAATGGCCTTGGAAGTTTAGGAACCAAAACCCTGCTAGAAATAGTAAGTTGCCAGAAGATTTTTTTGTGTTAGGTTAAATAGGTGGGTGGCCACTGATATCCACTTGGATAAATCCTCCCTCTTTAGGAAGAAATGGTCTCCATTGCGTTGAGTTCCTTGGGGAGAGGGGAAAGTGATTACTGAATCTGAAGCTTGGTGAGTTTTTTTCCTTGCTGGAGACGTTGTGCTGCTTGGTTTGTGGAGGGTTGTCATGAACTTGTTGTTGGTGGTGTTCAATATGTTCAACCGGTCGGGATACATGAGATGACCATGTGAAGAAAAAATCTTTGTGCTTTGCTGCAATCTTTTCAACTTGCTTCTAGTGGATAGAAGGTGCTTGGACCAATGTTGTAGTGGTTGTAGTGTCCTTCTATTCACCTTTTGAACAGATTGTGAAGAAGTTGAATTTTGTAGTATGAGATACTACCTTGCAACATTGTTTAGGTGGGAAAATATTCAGGACTATCTATGGTATCCTATAGAGATGAACCCCAGAGTAAAAATGACACTACGAGGTCGAGACTCATGAATAGCATGGTGCTTCCACATATATGGCTGGCCCAAGAGAAAATCACAAACATATAGTGGGGAAAAATCACATAATACCTCATCCTTGAAGGGATGGATGTTGTATGAAAATCAACATTGTTGGTTGACATGAAGATCTCATCCCTGGCGAATCCACCCGATGTTGTATGACTGTGGGTGTGGTGTTGTCGACAATCCCAACTTTTTGAAGACCTCCGTTGAGATGAGATTCTTATGGATTCAACTATAAACAATAAAATACATAGGGGTCCCCTTCACCCACATCTATGAATGTAAAGGTGCTCCCCCTCTTTAGGATCTATTGGTTCTTCTGGTTGAATTGTTGCGATTACGACAATAACAGTGGGGTTTGCATCGATGATCTGTCTTCTACTAGTATTTTTTGAATCAGATTTTGGATCAGGGTTCAAATCTTTGTTTTTGATTTCAGTGAACAATGAATGTTTTGATCGACATTCATCGATGTTGTGTCAGGGGATTTTGTGCAAATCACACCATTTTCCAGTGTCCTTCATCTTTCCATTACCCTTATTTTCCTATGTCTTGGAATGGTTTCTGAAGGATGGTTGTTAGGGATGCATTTACCATACTTTGGTTGTTGCATATTTTCAGACCCGAACTCTCGCTTGTTCTTGTGCTTAAATTTATCCTCGATTTTAACAACATATCGATAAGCAACACCAAATGATGAGATGTCCAAAAAATTAATTTTATTTTGGATGTATCTGTGTAGACCCCCCCAGTATTTCAAAACCATATGTCACTCAGAGTCTTTGATACCCATATTGGTTCACAAGGTATGGAAGGTATTGGTGAACTTTGACACTTCTTGGCCCCTCTCTTACTGTAGTGTGGTCCATCTCATGTATTGGTTGTCATAGTTGTCAACAGGGTAATATTGTTCCTTGAGCACATCCCCAAAAAATTCCTAAGTGCGATCGGCCCCATATATTCCAGACTCCTCTATGGAACTTTGATCCCAGTAAGTTTCCCACCAATATTTTACATGGGGGATATCCTTGAGGAGTGATAATGTGATATTTTCCCTATCAGAGAAATTATGAAGAGAGAAATAACCTTCTAGCAGATTTAACCATTTTTCTAGGGCATCCGCATCTATATTTCCTTCAAATATGGGAATATCAAAATTAACTTGTACCTTGAATGGCGAGGTGCCTCAAAAGTGGTCTCTTTATGAATACACTCTTGTTTTTACCAACATGTGTTGAAGGATGTGGGAAAAAATCTTCATCATTTTGTCCCTCTATCATGTGAGAGCTTGCTCAAGCAACAAATTAATAGAATCACCTCCTCTGTGATTTTTATTTTATTCTACCATGGAGGGTTTCTTAGGAATGCAAGAGTGATTTTACTCAATATATACAAGCTCAAGACCCAATTTTATATACTCGGACCTCGTCGGGGACATGCAGTGAAGAAAAAGATTAAGAGCAGCCTGCTCTAATACCATTGATCCAGATTATTTTCGGCACGAGATGAGAGTGGAGATATAATAAATAAATGTACAAAGATATATCATACTTCCAATAGTATAATGAAAATATATCATATATGCAACCATAAACACATACATGCAGTAATACACAATTTCTATTAATGAGCGAAATGTGCAAAATTGTGGAAATACAGAGTGAAAGGCTTGCTAGAATGATGGCAACTTATCTCTGAGAAGAGATGTGAAAACTACTCACATTCACAAGAATATGAATTAAAATGTGGCTCTACATACCTTTTTAACATAAAGAAAATAAAAAACGCTAACCCCGAAAGATGAAAAACCAACAATTTTGTGGACCCCATTTTGGGTAGTTTGGTGTATCAACTTCTTGGGGGAGTAACTTTGGCATATGATCTCCCCTTGGGGTGCACAATAGCTCATTGGAAATGTATCCTTGAGGATATTATTTCGGGGGATCAATGAGAGCCTTCGGCTATGATTGAGGTGCTTTATCCTGGAAAAAAATCATTTAGGCCCTCAAAATGACTCTGAAATTTTAGGAACCAAAAACCTGCTAAAAATAATAAGTTGCCAGAAGAATGTTTTGTGACAGTTGGAATGTTGGAAAATTCAGTTAACAGATAGTGAATTCTTGTTATTAATTGAAACAGTGAAGATGACAGGCAAACATAAGACAAGTTCAGAGAAGTGAATGATCGAACGCAGCGAGAGCTGTTAGATATGGTGCAGGGTCGCCGACAGCCATCAGATCTGCAGAAGCTGTGAGGGAGATAAGCCACGGGAGAAGCTCGAAAGGAGGCTTCATCGAAGAATCGAGGATCGAGATTTTGAAATGTCCAATTCACTTGTCAACAAGAACCCCGAAATCGCGATATGCAATTTCGCGATCTAATCGCAGCCGTTAAAGCAAGAATGAGATCTGGATCGTTGTTTTTGTTCATCGGAAAAACGGGGATCGGGTTTTTGAAATGTCCGATTCACTTGTCAACAAGAACCCCGAAATCACGATGAGTGAAATTCCGACTAAACCTGAACCGTCAGATCAAGATATGATCTAGACCATTGACTCGACCCACGTCAACAGACCACGTCAGCTAAGCGACACATGACACAACCAGGTAGTGACAAGTGTCAGACAGATTCAACACTTCTAGCACATGTAAGTAATGAATCAGAGTGACACGTGGCAGTATTTAACACGTGTCAAACCACGTGTGACGTCAGCAGAGGCATCGGCGATCGGGACTTCGAAATGACAAAGTCACCTAACATCGAAAGTCTCGAAATCCCGGAGGGATTGGGCCCGTCCATCTGAGGGACAAGTGTCCAAGATCAAGGCGTCATCGACATATTGGCCATCATGAAATCAGAGTTACTGAGGTCGAAGGAAACGAGACATCGAAAGTCTCGAAATCCTGGAGGAATCGGGACCGTCCATCTGGAAGGACGCGTGGCATGAGATCGGTGCCATCAGTAAGAGGCCCGACAGGAAAATCATTGATCGCCATTTTGTTCATCAGGAAATCGGGAATTCCATTGACAAGAGTTTTTTGCAACTCAAAATCACGATCTGTGAAACGCCGATGAGTGGGGGCCAGCTGTCAGCACAGTAGCGAAGGAGGATGGTGGCATAGTGGAGGCCAGCTGTCAGAGAAAAGGAGCGTTGGGATTTGGATGATCAGGAATCACGTGGGTGTATGCATCTTGGCATCACAAACCCCATAGCCCCGACGGGATAAGGCTGCGGTCATGGGTAACGGTCACGTGGACCAGGGCTCAGCCAGGAGGGCTGAAGCACATCGCGAATCGGGAAATCGTGAATCACGTGGACATAAACATTATGTCATCGTAAGTGTCGAAACTCTAATGGAGTGATAAGACCAAGGTCACGGAGTGACGGTCACGTTGACCGGGAGATAAGATCAGGAGGGCTAGCAAATGAAAGTGCTAAAACCCGGTTTAAAAGGAAAGAACTATAAAGATTATCTAACGGTGCAGATAAAGTTTGAAACTGATCGGAGGGTTGTTGTTCTTCCTCACATGTTAACGCTTTAGTTATGAATCCGTTAAGAGAAACGGACTGATAATGACAAATCGGTTAGCGTTTCAATTGCCAAGACAAATGTCCTTGTATTATCTATTGGAAGGGGAAGTGGAATCGTCAAGGAAGCGTGTATAAAAGAAAATGAGCGAGACTGAACCCGTGAGCCGTTCTGGATGGAAAAAGTATGAAACTGTAAGAAAGGTGAAAGAAGAAGGGGCTGAGCATGAAAATTCAATAGATATACAGAATGGAATGAAATGTAAAAGAGAGACAAAGTAGAATGACAGACAGGGTAGAAGAAGAAGAACAGAATGAAAGTAGAATGTGATGCAGAGCTGACCTGTTGAAGAAGAGAAGAATTGCAGAACAATTTTTTGAAGATCAGATTTACAGAACAGAGTAAAAATGGTAAGAAGTGATTTATCTGCATAAGTTGTCTGTGTATTCATTATTTCATATTTTAGGGAGGTTGGGAGGTGCTCGGGAGGACTGTTGTCCTCAGAAGTTCAAGTGGGTGCTTGAACACAGGAAGTTGTAGCTTCCATCTGGTTGCAGCCAGAGAAACAAGGGTGGCAGGGTGGTGCTAGGGAGAACATGTGTTCTTTGTTATTCAGGTTGGAGCCTGTGTAACAAGAAGTTGGTGCTTCCATCTAGTTGGTGCTGGAACATTCAGGAAGTTGGTGCTTCCATCCAGTTGGTGCTAGAATACTCAGGGAGTTGGTGCTTCCTTCTAGTGGATGCTAGAGAAACCAGAGAGTTGGAGCTCTCAAACAAGTTGCAGCTTGTAAAACAGAGGTAGCAACCTCACATTGAGTTGGTGCTCAATTGTAAATGATGTACATAACTAAAAAAGACTGCCTATCATTTCGAAGAAGAAGAGGTTTTCTCCCTTTATGGGTTTCCTCATGAAAATCTGTCTCTGTGTGTATTTTATGTGTGACTGATGGTCTTTACTTTCACTGCCCATATGTTGTATATTGTTGATGACCACATGAAGAAAGATTAATAATGTTTTAATAAACTAAAAATTGTTTAAGCTCACATACAACTGATTCACCCCCCCCCCTCTCAGTTGTTTTAATATTTCCAACAATTGGTATCCGAGCAGGTTCCTTTTATTTAAAGGTAGATCTGTAAGCTTAAACATGACAAGTCATGAAGGGACTTCAGCCTCTAATCCCCCTCTATTTGATGGAACAAATTTTGCCTTCTGGAAGATTAGAATGAGAACATATTTAATGGCCTTGGGT
>ML777482.1:848223-866768 GCA_009831015.1 Picea engelmannii | reverse complement strand
GGAACAATGACTTATGGACTGTGGTATCCTAGAAATCAGAATTTCCAGTTAACTGCTTATTCAGATGCAGACTGGGAAAACTGTGTTGATGAGAGAAAAAGCACCAGTGGAGGAGCATTCTTTTTGGGTGACTCATTAGTTGCTTGGCTTAGTAAGAAGCAATGATCTATTTCATTATCCACTACAGAGGCAGAATACATTGCTGCTGCTACTTGCTGCACACAAATCATATGGATGATACAAACTCTTGCAGATTTGAAGGTAACTTACATTGATCCTATCCCAATTCATTCTGATAACACCAGTTCCATTAGTGTCTCCAAAAATCCTGTTCTTCATTCCAAGACTAAGCATATTCCAATCAAGTACCATTTTCTCAGAGAACAAGTTACAAACAGAATTGTTCAGCTGAATTATATTCCTTCCAAAGAACAGATTGTTGATATCTTTACTATACCATTAGCTGCGACCCCTTTTGGATATCTTCGTCAAAAGCTGGGGGTTACAAACTCTTATGTCTAATATGTACACTTGGTCAGGGGGAGTGCTTATTGAATATCTGGTGCATTTCCTAAATGCTTATAGATGACAGGGGGAGTATGTTCTGCAACAAGATCAAGTGGATGGATGTTTCTTCTTTGACATTGATTTCAAAGGGGGAGAAAGGAGTCGAGTTCGAAATGTTTCGGGAACAGAGGAGAGCCTGATTGGTAGAATCCAGAGGAGAGTTGAGTCTGAATGCGAGTGTTGCCATCAATGCCAAAGGGGGAGATTGTTGGCAAATTCAGTTAACAGACAACGAATGCTTGTCATTAATGGCAACAGTGAATATGACAGGCAAACATAAGACAAGTTCAGAGAAGTGAATGATCGAACGCAGCGAGAGCTGTTAGATTTGGTGCAGGGTCGCTGACAACCATCAGATCTGCAGAAGCTGCGAGGGAGATAAGCCACGGGAGAAGCTCGAAAGGAGGCTTCATCGGAGAATCGGGGATCAGGATTTTGAAATGTCCAATTCACTTGTCAAAAAGAACCCTGAAATCGCGATATGCGATTTCGCGATCTAATCGCAGCCATTAAAGCAAGAATGAGATCTGGACTGTTATTTTTGTTCATCGGAAAAACGGGGATCAGATTTTTAAAATGTCCAATTCACTTGTCAACAAGAACCCCGAAATCACGATGAGTGAAATTCCGACTGAACCTGAACCGTCAGATCAAGATATGATCTAGACCATCGACTCGACCCATGTCAACAGACCACGTCAGCTAAGCGACACGTGGCACAACCAGGTAGTGAAAAGTGTCAGACAGATTCAACACTTCTAGCACATGTAAGTAATGAATCAGAGTGACACGTGGAAGTATTTAACACGTGTCAAACCACGTGTGACGTCAGCAGAGGCATCGACGATCAGGACTTTGAAATGACAAAGTCACCTAACATCGAAAGTCTTGAAATCTCGGAGGGATTGGGCCCGTCCATCTGAGGGACAGGTGTCGAAGATCAAGGCACCGTCGACATATTGGCCATCGCGAAATCAGAGTTACTGAGGTCGAAGGAAACGAGACATCGAAAGTCTCGAAATCCTGGAGGAATCGGGACCGTCCATTTGGAAGGACGCGTGGCATGAGATCGGTGCCATCGGGAAGAGGCCCGACAGGAAAATCATTGATCGACATTTTGTTCATCGGGAAATCGAGAATTCCGTTGATAAGAGTTTTTTGCAACTCAGAATTTCGATCTGTGAAACCTCGATGAGTGGGGGCCAACTGTCAGCACAGTAGCAAAGGAGGATGATGGCATAGTGGAGGCCAATTGTCAGAGAAAAGGAGTGTCGGGATTTGGACGATCAGGAATCACGTGGGTGTATGCATCTTGGCATCAAAAACCTCGTAGCCCTGATGGGATAAGGCTGCGGTCATGGGTAATGATCACGTGGACCAGGGCTCAACAAGGAGGGATGAAGCGCATCGCGAATCAGGAAATCGCAAATCACGTGGACATAAACATTATGTCATCGTAAGTGTCGAAACTCCGATGGAATGATAAGACCAAGGTCACAGAGTGATGGTCACGTTGACTGGGAGCTAAGCTCAGGAGGGCTAGAAAATGAAAGTGTTGAAACCCAGTTTAAAAGGAAAGAACTATAAAGATTATCTAACGGTGCGGATAAAGTTTGAAAATGATCGGAGGGCTGTTGTTCTTCATCACATGTTAACGCTTCAGTTATGAATCCATTAAGAGAAACGGACTGATAATGACAAATCGGTTAGCGTTTCAGTTGCCAAGACAGATGTCCTTGTATTATCTATTGGAAGGGGAAGTGGAATCGTCAAGGAAGTGTGTATAAAATAAAATGAGCGAGACTAAACCCATGAGCCGTTCTGGATGGAAAAAGTATGAAACTGTAAGAAAGGTGAAAGAAGAAGGGGCTGAGCATGAAAATTCAATAGATATACAGAATGGAATGAAATGTAAAAGAGAGACAAAGCAGAATGACAGACATGATAGAAGAAGAAGAACAGAATGAAAGTAGAATGTGATGCAGAGCTGACCTGTTGAAGAAGAGAAGAATTGCAGAACAATTTGTTGAAGATCAGATTTACAGAACAGAGTAAAAATGATAAGAAGTGATTTATCTGCATAAGTTGTCTGTGTATTCATTATTTCATATTTTAGGGAGGTTGGGAGGTGCTCAGGAGGACTGTTGTCCTCAAAAGTTCAAGTGGGTGCTTGAACATAGGAAGTTGTAGATTCCATCTGGTTGCAGCCAGAGAAACAAGGGTGGCAGGGTGGTGCTAGGGAGAACATGTGTTCTTTGTTATTCAGGTTGGATCCTGTGTAACAGGAAGTTGGTGCTTCCATCCAGTTGGTGCTGGAACATTCAGGAATTTGGTGCTTCCATCCAGTTGGTGCTGGAATACTCAGGGAGTTTGTGCTTCCTTCTAGTGGGTGCTAGAGAAACCAGAGAGTTGGAGCTCTCAAACAAGTTGCAGCTTGTAAAACAGAGGTAGCAACCTCACATTGAGTTGGTGCTCAATTGTAAATGATGTACAGAACTGAAAAATACTACCTATCATTTCGAAGAAGAAGAGGTTTTCTCCCTTTATGGGTTTCCTCGTGAAAATCTGTCTCTGTGTGTATTTTATGTGTGACTGATGGTCTTTACTTTCACTGCCCATATGTTGTATATTGTTGATGACCACATGAAGAAATATTAATAATATTTTAGCAGACTAAAAATTGTTTAAGCTCACATACAACTGATTCACGCCCCCCCACTCAGTTGTTTTAATATTTCCAACATGGAATAGGTGGGTGGCCACTGATATCCACCTAGATCAATTCTCCCTCCTTAGGAAGAAATGGTATCCATTGCGTTGAGTTCCTAGGGGAGAGGGGAAAACAATTCATGAATCTGAAGCTTGGTGAGTTGTTTGCCTTGCTGGAGACATTGCATTGCTTGGTTTGTGGAAGGTTGTCATGAACCTGTTGTTGGTGGTGTTGAATCTATTCAACCAGTTGGGATACATGAGATGACTATGTGCAAAAGGAATATTTGTGCTTTGTTGCATTCTTTTTGACCTGCTTATGTTCGATAGAAGGTGCTTGGATCGAGGCTGCAGTGGTTGTAGTGTCCTTCTATTCACCTTTTGAACATATTGTGAAGAAATTGAATTTTGTAGTATGAGATACTACCTTGCGACACTTTTTAGGTGGGAAAATAGTCAGAAATACCTATGGTATCATGTAGAGATCACCCCCAGAGTAACAATGACACTATGAGGTCAAGACTCATAAATAGCATGGTTCTTCCACATATATGGATGGCCCAAGAGAACATCATAGACATCCATTGGGAAACACCACATAATACCTCATCCTTGAAGGGCTAGATGTCATATGAAAATCGACACTATTGGTTGACATGAATATCTCATCCCTGGAAAAGCCACCCAATGTTGTATGGTTGCAGGTGTGGTGTTGTCGACAATCCCCACTGTTTGATGACCTTTGTTGAGATGAGGTTCTTCCGACTTCCACTATCAACAGTAAAATCCAGTGGTGTCCCCTTCACTCACATCTCTAAATGAAAAAGGGTGCTCCCCCTCTTCAGGATATGCTAGTTCTTCTAGTTGATTTGTTGTAGTCACGACAACAGTAGTGGGGTCTTCTTCAATGATCTGTCTTCTACTTGTATTTTTTGAAACATATTCTGAATTACGGTTTGAATCCTTGTATTTGATCTTAGCCACAAATGATTGTTTTGAGCGACATTCATCGGTGTTTTTCCAGATTATTTTATGGAAATCACACTATTTTCTAGTGTCCTTCGTGTTTCCGTTACCCTTCTTTTCATGTGGCTTGGACTCGTTTTATGAAGGTTGGTTGTTAGGGTTGTTGGGTCCTTTTTTGTTGTTGTTAGAAGTTGTGCAAGGAATGATACAGTCCCAATTTTGGTAAACAAAAGTTTCTTAAGTCATAGAGGAGCTAGGCAGTGGAATGAAGAAAGAAACTGAAAACGGTTGGAAGGATAGTGCAACACCAACCTGAAGAAAGAAGTTACAACGTAACAAGAAAAGAAACCATTCAAACTCTCAAACCTAAATATCCCAATTGGATTATATATACGGGATGAATATGATTGTAAAGGGTTCAGATGGAGATGTACTTCGGATAGTTGTTGATCCTCACTAGTCAATTGTTATTGTCCATTTTGGGTAAAGGTTAGCTAGAGTTCTAGAGTCTAGGTTTCGAAACTAGACCAAGGCTGTAACAGATTCATGTCATGTTGTAATGTTGGAAGAGAAAGGATTCAGGTTAACCTTGTGTCTCAGTAGCGTAGGAGTTTTGTTTTTAAGCCTTGGCATGATCGTGTTGTGTCTGTAACTGATTAGAATCATGTAATTGAGAAGAATTATATGATGTTAATACAAAGAGAGACCCAAAATTTGAAATTATTGTGTTTGTTTAGCTTCAGATTATCTTGAAGGTTGCTTCATATTATCTTTAAGTCAGCTATTCTAAATTGGATGTAGCTTCTTTATGAATGCAACACAACTCTATTTTCTTTAATCTAGGATGGGAATGTTTAGACAGTTATGGGTTTAATCTATCTTGTGCAAGAATAATAGAGATCCTGAGATTGTATGGATTTGTCTAAGTATTCTTCCTACCCTTCCCTATTTTCCTCGTATTGGTTGTGATTCAGGTGAGACTTCTTCCCCTCAAGGAAGTTGAAAATTCCAATGCTCTAGACTACTTCGGTACCTTTTGTTGGTAACCTGAGAAGGACCCTGGTCTGATCAATTTTGCCCCAACAAAATGGTTCTATTGTCAGGACCTGCTTCATAAAGGAACCTATAGGGAGAATGATTTCACAGATCTATCAATCCAATATTCACCAGTGGTGGGAGAGAAATTGTGATGCCTTCAAATGGAAAGAAGCAGAGTTGCGAGGTAAATCTCTGAAAGATACAAGAGAGGTTGTATTTTACTCATAAAGATCAAGTGACCAGTACAGGATATTCTGGGTTAAATTTCTGGAAGAACTATTCCATTAGATAGATAGGCCCCAAGAAGCTTCGAAATTCCAATAAATAGTCAAGAAGACATGTACTTGGGATACAGAAAATATTGCAGTGCTTCATTGGTTGGATCGCTCAATCATGTGAGCAATTGATTTCTGGGTCAATACAACTATGGAAGGATACATTATAGAGTTTGTAGCTAATAATCACCTATCTTTTTCAAGGTCAGAAGAGGATTTCAAGAAATATGCATGGGGAAGGCTACTAAGAGAAATTATCCTATGGATTGAGGTATTCTTGATGGAGGAGGGGATGTTGACCATCTCCTTGACTGAGATGACATCCTAAACACCCATGCTTGGGGTGGGGGAATTTGGTGGGATCATGGCCTGAGAAAGTGGAGAGGGTTCTTTGATAAATGGGGGACCGAAAATAAATGGATGAAAGGAATGAGCAAGCCTTGAAAACAACTTCCATAATTGAGAAGTGGTGGCATGGTAAGATAAAGAATGTAGTAAAGAAATCCAAGGTGTTGAGGAAAGAAATAAGACTAGGGGAAGTAGATGAAGGAATGGAGGAAGAGTTGAGGAATATGAGAATATAGGGAAGACTGGCCATTCGAATACTAAATGAGAGAGAAGCATAGAGGGAAAGAAGTCCCCAAGAGGGTGGACACGAAGAAGAATGTGTAGAAGCAAGGGAAGATCAAGCTGACATGGATCTTACAGAAGAAAGAGAAGATTCATCCCTGATACTAGGAAAGATTGGGGACCTAGCCGAAGAGACCTCATATCATGCCTTTCCAGGAAATCAAGCATCATAGTCAGCTAAGTATTGAGAGATTTGTCGATTTCAAGGGAATGCACCAAGGCAGTGCCCTATTATTCATAAGTATTCTACCATACCCAATACTGTACATTGTGAGTTTTGCGCATCTACCACGCATGCTACAAATCAGTGTAGAGTGTTGGATGCACTTGCAGACATATTTGATCAAACATCATTCAGGGTGAATGAAACCCCTCAAGGACCAAGAAGGGGCTGAGGAGGTGGGGACAGAGGAGACTTCAGAGGAGGAAAAACTGGGGGAAGAGGACCAAGTATATTCTACAACTGTGATGAGCAAGGTCACATGGGTAGGGATTGTTCTCAACCGAGACGTCCATGGTGCTCTCACTGTAGAACCAATGGAGACACAACTAAAGATTCCCCATAGCTAATTGTGAAATGGGAAGATAGGGAACGTTAACGAGGAACCAAATTCATCGTCTTAGATATAAAGAGGGAAGTCAAGGGACAACTACCCAATATTAATATCATTACTTGTGGAGGATCAAAGACTGGCACATATGTTGATAATCTGCCTAAGATCCAGAAAGAAGTACCCAAGGAGGATAGTTATGACCCTTTTTAACAAGATCTATTATTTAAATATGAAATAGAAGTATTACATAGTATCCTTGGCCCTGAAATAGAAGAAAACCCCCCTAAACCCACCATTTATCCTAATATTGTGCAATTCCCTGCCTCACCCCCTACACCCCGAAACCTAGTAATCCTAATGAGACAACCTAAGTAGTCGCAAAATGTAGTCAACCTTTGGTTTCAGTTGTTTTCTTATATTCTTGAGAATGACCAACCGACAGAGAAGTTGCACAATGCCCTGTATCTACTCCTAGGAACGGAGGAATCCCAAGAAGCTAGAATAATGACTAATCTTCCTGAGAAGAACACTTAGAGAGTGCAAAGAAGGAAAATACAGACTGGGAAAGAGTTTATACTAGAATCCCATCTAGAGGAGTTTGATATTAAGGATGTTATGTTAGATCTAGGATCCAATGTTAATATATTTCCTAAAAAGACATGGGAAGCTTTAGGGAAACCTCAGTTGACGTATTCCCCAATCTAATTGAGAATGGCCAATCAATATTGTATTTTACCAATAGGAAGGCTGGAGAATGTGGATATAGATGTTGCGAGAGTAAAGACTGTAGTTGATTTTGAGGTGATTAAAATCATGGGGGATAAGGACCCTTATCTTGCACCACTTGGTATTTATTGGGCTTATGATAACAATGTTGTTATTGACCGAAAGAGGGATATGATGACATTTGAAGAAGATAGAATAAAAGTAGTTCAACCCTTGGATTCATATGTAGGCCCTCGATACACAGAGCCAATGGAAAACAATAGGGAAGGATAAGATCTAGATCGATTATACACCGTAACAACATGAATGAGAGAAGACTACATCAATCCGACGACCGATGGACTAGTAAGCTGGAGAAGCATACAATTGGAGGATGGTGACTCAGAACTAGCATTTTACAGTTGGAAATAAGGTGAATATGAAATGATTTCAAGACAATTCACAACTGTAAGAGAAATGAGATGGGTTGGAACCGAGGTCAGAGAGCATTTGACATATAATGGTACCTTAGACCTTGGTAGTTTTTTGGTTAGCATGGAAGAAAATATAGCAGAAGATCAAAGGGTTGTATTTATAGACTTAGCCTTGGAAGACACCCATGCTAGGTGGTGGGATAGTCAAAAATAAGTAACTAGGAACTGGGATGATGTGAAGCATGTTATCCAGTGTATATTTCATGATAAGGATAAACTTAAATTAGAGATGCGTATGGATTTTCAAGTTGTGCAACTGTTCAATGGACAGTCTGATCCTAAAACACATATTGAACAATTCGTAAGACAATGGAAAGTTGTGGAAGTACCATCTTAATTGTGGGTTCGGTTATTTCACCATTTGCTAGATCCGATCCTACAAGCCTGGTACATTCATGAAAAGACCAGAAGGTAGACCAACCGTTCGAAAACTTTAGCAGACCAATTTTGCAAGGACTTCTCTTTTACAAGTAAGTACCCCAAGCTTAAGATAGTCCTACAAAGAATTAAATACTTTCTTTTTACCGATGTTTGTAAACAGAAATCAGACCCAGTGGTATGTGCCAATCATAGTCAATCACTTCAATATAACCTTCACTTAGACATGGAAAAGATACCCATAGAATGTTATAAAATCAAGAAGGATTTGGACAACCATGATGATTTAAAAGAACTGAGAAATGTATCCATTAAGGAAACATAAGGAAGTAGAGAAATCCAGAACACGCTACCCAATTAGACTAATATCTCTTATAATCATCCATTAGAGTTTCAAAAAGTCAACATAGGAACTATCGAGAAACCCAAGATAGTTGTTGTAGGAAACTACTGGGATGAGAAAACTAGCCAGGAAATACATAGCATGTTGTGGGAGTATGGGGACTTATTCCCAAAGACATTCTTAGAGATAAAATGGATAAAAGACGATATGGGAGAGATGAAAATTGAACTAAAACTAGGATGAAAACCTGTAAGGCATAGACCATATCATCTTAGCCGTAGGGTGAAACAAAATATTAAGTAGGAAATAGACAACATGCTTGAGGTCGAACTTATTTTTCCAGTTGAAGAAGAAGAGTAGGTTAGCCCCATGGTCATACAGAGAAAGAAAGGTACAAAGGACATTAGGGTATGTGTGGACTAAAAAAGTCTTAATTATTCCCGTGTGCAGACCCGTTTCCCACACCTTTTACTGACGAGGTGCTAGAAAAAATTGTGGGGAAAGAGTGTTATTCATTTACGAATGGATTTTTGGGGTATCACTAAGTAAGAATTACTGAAGAATACAAAAGGAAGACCAAATTCCTAACAAAATGGGGGTCATTTGCATATAATTTGATGCCCTTCAGTCTAAAGAATCTCCTTGCAGTTTTTCCCCTATTGTAATAGCGACCTTATGAGAATTTATTCACAAATTTATAGAATTTTGTATGGATGACTGGACAGTGTATAGTCTGCTAAAAGAACATGTAGTGCTACTATGACTGATGTTTGATCGATGTAGGGAACTGCAGATATATTTAAACCTCATAAAGTGTATCTTATGTGCACCACGTGGAAATCTATTAGGCCACATAGTATGTTGAGATGGAGTGCTGGTAGATCGGGCTAAAGTTGTAGTCATTTTGAATATTCCTCCACCTATAAGCGCTAAAAAATTTCAATTAATGTTGGGGCACACAGGGTACTATCACAAGTTCATCAGAAGGTATGAGAATATTATTGCACCCCAAGAAAATATACTAAAGAAGTCTGAATTGTTCCAGTGGACACGAGAGTGTGACCGAGCGTTTGACATCCTGAACGAAAAGATCAATACAACACCTATTTTGATATTTCCAAATTTGGAAAAGGAATTTCATGTGCACATGGATGCATCAGGTATTTCCTTGGGAGCCATCTTAATGCAAGCAGGAGATGGAAATATGGATCATCCCATCTATTTTGCTAGCAGGAAGCTATCACAAGATGAACGCAAACTATACAACCACATAAATGCAGGGTTTGGCTATGATATATGCTCTATAGAAGTTTATAAATTACTTTTTAGGCTCTCATTTTAATTTTTTTATCGATCATTCTGCTTTAAAATATCTAGTTAGCAAGCCTGTCTTGGAAGGAAGAATTTGTCGATGGTTGTTTCTGTTTCAAGAATTTTCATTTGAGGTGATCATCAAACCTGGAATACACAACGTGGGTCCCAATATATTGTCCATATTGGAGTCAGGGGAGAGTGGCGGAGGAATCGATGATCATCCCCTAGATGCAGACCTGTTTCGAGTTGAGGCTATACCAGAATACCTGGAAGACATAACAGTTTTCCTGGGTACAGGGGCTTGCCTAGAAACGTACTCTACAACTTAGAAACTCTATATGGTGGTTAAAGTAGTGGACTATCAATTGATCTCTAGGAAATTTTATAATTTGGGCCTAGACAATATCCTCAGGAGGTGCGTTTTGGACCATGAAAGACAAGACATCTCATGGGAGTGCCACAATGGAGTTGGGGGAGGACAAGATTTTCAAATATGTGAAGGAGTATGCTAGATCTTGTGACGTTTTCCATAGAGTAGGTAAGCCTTCATGACGAGACAAATTGCCTCTTCAGCTAGTTTGAGCTCTGCAAGCATTTGAGAAGTGGGCGGTTGATTTTATTGGGTCGATCAACCCCATGGCTAAGAACTCAAAGACTAGGTATATTATCACCACAAATGATTACTTGACACAATGGGACGAGGCAACAATTGTTCAGGATTTTTTGACCGATATCGCTTCTAGGTTTATCTTTGAAAACATTATCACTAGGTTTGGACATCCTAGGAGTCTGACTAGTGATCAAGGTGGTCATTTTATCAGTAGTACAATAGAAAATATCATGATAGAGTTCCTAATCCAACATCATAAAATCAACCCCTACCATCCACAAGTCAATGACATAGTGGAGGTGTTTAACAAGATTCTAGAAAGAGTTTTGATGAAGGTTTGTTGCGCAAATAGGGAAGATTGGGATGACAGAGTCCCAACAGTTTTTTGGGCTTATAGAATGACCACAAAGAAACTTCAAAAGTATACTCCATTTCATCTAGTCTATGGGAAATAGGTTGTGGCACCTACAAAATTCATTACCCCTAGTCTCTACATTGCATAGGTTACACATATGTCATAGGATGAATCAGTTGCGCAGAGGGTTACAAAGTTGCAGGAAATTGATGAGACTAGGTTTTTAGCAGACTTTCATCAAGCTGTTAAGAAATCCAAGCAGAATGCCTTGCACGACAATCATATTAAGGCCAAAAAATTTGCACAAGGAGAGAAGGTCCTACTTTATGAAAGTCGATAACAAAAACATCTAGGAAATTTGTGCATGCATTGGTTGGGAACATTTATCGTTGCGAAGATATGACACTTTGGCATAGTCAGACTAACACAATTGGATGGTATACTTCAACCAGGATGGGTGAATGGAGCTTGCCGAAAACCCTATATTTCTTAGGACTGAACTAAAGGACTATTTCTCTAGTCCAAAGGATCATGTATAGTAGTTATATTTGAATTTTTGTAATTTCTTTAAATTCAGTTAACAAAGTCGGAGTGCGCAGTGTTGTGTCGTGACAAGTATTTTAGTTTTCTTTCAATCTAAGCATTACTTTGGTGTAGAAATGATTACTCAACAACACAATAACATAAGAGCCATGAGTACATTAAATGTGCTCATTAAATATGGCAGTGAACCCATTGTGGTTGGAGGGAGGGAGAATCCGAACTAAATCTTAGTCCATGTGCCACATGCACCCTGTCCAGTCATAGACTTTATGATCTCTATAGTAACCCGTTTAAAATTTTGTTAATCCATAAATCCATGATACACAAAGATTCCCTTGGTATTCACACCAGGATTCTCAACCATTCAAATGGTAAGTCCTGTGGTCAACCACGTCCTTGTCCACTTGTTCAGTAAATGCTAGAATCCCCTGATAGATTTACCCTGTTAACAGTCTCGTCGGACAACTCAACTCCAAGCTGTGTATATAGGATTAATCATGAGTGGAATTAGGAGTAATGACAGAAATCACCAGTTGGACTGAGTATAAGGTTGAGCGAACTCAACATAAGCCTTATTTTTTTTTATTTTGTGTTTTGAGATTTCAAAATTTTCATAGAGCTTGCAAAATTCTCTCAGTCGCAACCCTGAAGATTAGTACGACTAGTCTAAGTCTTTTATAATTTCAGAGCAATGATGCCAAGAGCTATAGGAAGCCTTAGTTTAGTCTCCAAAGAAGTAGTTCCATATGAGTCATATGATCCCCAAATTGAGGTCGTGGGTGACCTCAAAGGAAAGGTCAAGAAAGTGAAGCTCCTCGACCTCGACCTAACAGACCAGGTTTTATTCCTACAGATGAACATTGACGTATTATAGGATGTGGATCTAGATGATATGGGAGGGATGCAGTTTGTTTTGAAGCCAAAGTTTATCAACCTCTTCAACTCTAGCATTATGAATCTCCAAGACTTTCCAATTTTCGACACTACTTGCAAGGTTGTGTGGTGTACCATTTCCTCATCAGCTGGGTGCATGAAAAGATCTTATGGATCGATCAATGATATCAAATTCATGCAAAGTATGTCCATCAAATCACAGGACTATTCATCGAAGGAGAGGATGTATCAAAAGGGTTCCAAGGCCCCAGTTAAGAAACCCAAGACGAGGCTCTCCCTAGTGAAGATCATGAATCCTCAGCCAATCTCATTGACCATACCTTGTAATCAAGCAACCCAAACAATCACTGACATCCAAGATGACCTTGATATAGATACCACTACATCTACCACCATCATCACCAAACAACCCCCATCACCCCCACAACCCCAATCTCCATTGCAAGAAACAACCATCCAACCCCAAAATAATGACCCTGAGCCCATGCAGTTGGATCCCCTCGACCTACCCGATAATGTACTATAACTCACTAGTATGACCCTTGAAGTCCTGATCTAGTCTATTGTTCTATTTGTACCGATCCAGGAAACTCCACCTTCAACAGAGACTCAAATTGTGCCAATACCACAAGCCCCAAGCACTTAGTTCCCTCTGTCAACAGTCAATGTTGAGAGTGCCATAGAAAGAAGCGGAACCACATAAATTGTGGTCCAGAAAGAGTCATAAGTAAAAGAGGTTCATAAGGAACCTAAAAATAAGTCAGGATAGAGTGGAACATCATTGCAAGAAAAATTGGAGATAGTATCCAGAAACCACAACAGTGCGCAGAGCTGGTGCATCAATGCTTGGAAAAAACATAGATGTTCCCATTCCTTGCATCAACGGTGAGTATGATACTTGCGCAATATCCACAAGGTATGTCTACAGGGGGGAAGAGGTGGAGACACCTTCTAAACACTCAATGACCAGTGGACTCCCACTGCAAGTCTGAGTACCTAGGGAGGCCACTACTTTTTCTAGTGATGTTTCTCAATGGTCATCAACACAACTAATAGGGATGATCAGAGCCTCAATTGATCAACTGGAGAAAAGGCTCCATTAGGCCGAATGGGAAGCATAGTTTTGCAAGGAGGAAGAACTTCTCTCACAAGCACACTAGATGCATGCAGAGTACGTAAGGATCCAAGAAGAGAAAAAAGTGGAAAAGGTCCACGAAAAGATTGCAGAATCCTGGCCAATGATCTGAAGGAAAACACCACAACTGCTCGAATCTAGTGCAGTAGGCGAGCCTGTGTGGTAGATCGAGCTACTCCAGGTAGTATAGTTGGAGCTGGCCATCTGCACAGAGAACATTGAAGCACAGTTGTGGGACAGTCAACGTGAAGAAGAAAAACAACATCGAAAACTTCAAGAGAAAATGGAAAGAGCCGTGCTTGAAGGGATTAACATAAGAGAAACCTTGCACAAAGGAAATGCATAATAAATAGAGATATTTCGCGAAGGTAGCGACCGGATGGGTATTATTTCAAGGCGCAACCAGACTCTGTAGGACTTGTGCATGAAGATCTAGTCGCTCAATGAGAAAGTTTCCATCACCATGGATCCACTGGAGCAACAAGAAAAATTCGACCAGATCCAATGTGCAGACAACGAGCTAAATTCCTTGTTCAAAGAACAATCAATAGCTAAGAAAGAGTTACGGGAGTTTAGAGCTATCGTTCAGACAAACTATCTAAAGATACATCAGGTAGATGCTACAAATAACTCAGAGTGGAACTCTCTGTTCACATCCAAGCCTAAGGGATGCATTATAGACGCGACTCAACAGTTCATGGATGAAGCTCCACTCCTTGCCAGGAAGTGGCAAGGAGTAACGAAGAGAGCCCTAGAATTGGTCCTGGATTTGGGCCCTTCATTTGAATATGTGGAAAAGGAAGGAGCTTAGGAATAAACTGGAAGCAAAGCAGAGACAAAAGACACAAGAAAGCAATAGGCCAATCCAGAGACCACGAAAGAACCAAGGATTTGACTTGAGGACGAGTCAAAGATTGTGGTCGGAGCCTGTTGGTCCCTTCATTTTGTTGTTATAAGTTGTGAAATGAATGATACAGTCCTAATTTCGGTAAACAGAAGTTGCGCAAGTCATAGAGGAGTTGGACAAAAAAATGAAGAAAGAAACTGAAAATGGTTGGAAGGACAACGCAACACCAACATGAAGAAAGAAGTTACAATAAAACAAGAAAATAAACCATTCAAAGTCTCAAACCTGAAGATCCCAATTGGCTTATATATATAGTATGAATATGATTTTAAAGGGTTCATATGGAGATGTAATTTAGATAGTTGTTGATCCTCGCTAGTCAGTTGTTATTGTCAATTTTTGGTAAAGGTTAGATAGAGTTCTAGAGTATGGGTTTTGGAACCAAACCAAGGCTGTAACAGAGTCATGTCTTGTTGTAATTTTGGAAGAGAAAGGATTCAGGTTAACCTTGTGTCTCAATAGCATAGAGTTTTGTTGTTAAGCCTTGGCATGACCGAGTTGTGTCTGTAACTAAGTAGAATCATGTAATTGAGAAGAACTATATGATGTTAATACAAAGAGAGACCCAAATTTTGAAATTATTGTGTCTTCTTAGATTCACATTATCTTGAATGTTTCTTTGTATCATATGTATCTTAGATATGCTTAATTGTATGTAGCTTCTTTATGAATGCAACACAACTCTGTTTTCTTTAATCCGTGATAGTAATGTTTAGACAATTCTAGGTTTAATATATCTTGCGCAAGACTAACAGAGATCTTGAGATTGTATGGATTTGTCTAAATATTCTTCCTACCCTTCTCTATTTTCCTCATCTTGGTTGCACTTTGGGTGATACTTCTTCCCCTCAAGGAAGATGAAAATTCCAATTCTCTAGATTACTTTGGTACCTTTTGTTGGTAACCTAAGAAGGACCATGGTATGATCAATTCCGCACCAACAAGTGTCGTCTTTACCTTACTTTGGTTCTTGCGTATTTGCAGACTCGAACTCTCGCTTGTTATGGTGCTTAAATTTCTTCTCAATTTTAACAACATATCGATAAGGAACACTCATTAATAAGATGTCTAGAAAATCCATTTTAGTTTGGATGTATCTGTGTAGAGCCCCACGTTATTTCAAAACCAGATGTCGCTCGGAGTCTTTGATACCTAGCTTGGTGTGTAAGGTATGGAAGGTATTTGTGAACTCCATAACTTCTTGGCCCCTCTCTTGCCGCAATTTGGTCCATCTCATGTACTGGTTGTCATAGTTTCGAACAAGGTAATATTGTTCCTTGACCACATCCACAAAAATACACCAATTGGGGTCGGCCCCATATATTCAAGACTCCTTTGTGGAAATTTTCTCCCAGTAAGTTTCCCACCAATGTTTTACATGGGGGAGAGATTTAAGGAGTGCGAAGGTGATATTTTCCCTGTCGAAGAAATTATGAACAGATAAATAACGTTCTGGTAGATTTAACCATTTTTCTAGGGCATCTACATCTATATGTCCTTCAAATATGGGAATATCAAAATTGACTTGTACCTTGAAAGGAGAGGTGCCTCCAAAGTGTTCTCTTTATGAATACTTGTCTATTGTTATCGACATGCATTGAAGGATGTGAGAAAATTTTTCCATCATTTCGTCCCTCTGTCATGTGAGAGCTTGCTCAAGCAACATATTAATAAAATTATCTGCTTTGTCGTTTTTATTTTCTTCCACCATGGAGGTTTTCTTGGGTGTGTGAGATCAATTTTCCTCAAGAGATAAAATATCGAGACCCAACTTTCTATACTCGGACCTCGTCGGGGAGATGCACTGAAAAAGAACAATCAAGAGTAGCCTGCTTTCATACCACTAATCTGGATTATTTTTGGAATAAAATGAGAGAGGAAATATAATAAATAAATGTACATAGATATATCATATATCCAACAGTATAACATAAATATATCAAATATGCAACAATAAACATAGAGATACAATAATACACAATTTATATTAATGAGTGAAATGTACAAAATTGTAGAAATATAGAGTGAAAGACTCGCTAGAATGGTGGCAACTTATGTCTGAGAAGAGATGTGACGGTTTCTCACATTCACAAGAAGATGTATTAAAATGATGCTCTAAATACCTTTTTAACATAAATAAAATTCAAAACCCTAACCCCGGAAGATGAAAATCCAACAGTTTTGTGGACCCTGTTTTGGGTAGTTTGGTGTATCAACTTCCGAGGGGCATAACTTTGGCATAGGATCTCTGTTTGGGGCGCATGATAGCTCATTGGAAAGGTATCGTAGAGGATATTCAGATTTGGGGCTCAATGAGATATTTTGGTCATCATTGAGGTGATTGATCCTGGAAAAACTTCATTTAGGCCCTCAAAATGGCCCCAGAAGTTTAGGAACCAAAAACTTGCTAAAATAGTAAGTTGCCAGAAGACTGTTTTGTGCCAGTTGGAATAGGTGGGTGGCCACTGATATCCACCTGGATCACTAGATTCTAAAGAAGATGTATATTTATTCAAATCTAATGGTTTAGTTTTCCTCTTAAATGAGTTTTGGCCTCATTTAGTTGAACTTCACAATTGGATTTCAAGCTCTTGGAAACTATTTATTAAAGAATATGTCTTCATGTTATCCTATGTAAAGATTTTTTTCATCATTGAGTTTGACAATGTAGAACACAAATATTTGTTTCTCAATTCACACATCTGGTTTTGGGAAACTTGGGTTTTTGATCCTTTGATTGATATAATTTCTTTAACTTTATTTTGGGTGAGACTCATAAATCTCCCCTTGCATTTTTTGGGTTCTCTCTTCAATCGATTTGTTCTACTCAATGAAATTTCCACTTTGCAAGTTGTCAAACTAAAAGGAATAATATATCAACATATGACCGAATATGAGTGGAAATGGATTTCAGTAAAGTGTTTCTAGCAAAAATTATTTCGACGGGTAAAAATCGTTCCTAGTTGCAAGAGTTGGATTATAAGAGAGTTTATTTGCAATGCAGAGCTTGTTTTAAAATAGGAAAAAATTCTACACAATGTCCTAGAGGGCCTAGGAAGAACATGAAGCATAACATAAATCAACTTGGTGGGTTGTCTCCAAGGAATTTCATCAATTAATCTTGCAATCTAGTGTAATGCCATCATTAGTAGACCCTTCGATCCATATGAAACTAGAACCTTAAGAAATATAGCAAGGATTTGTCACCCAAAATATTCAAAAAGAGGAACCTGTCTCTCTTAATTTGGGCAACAAACACAGAGCTAGTTGATCTTGCAATCAATGACAAGTTGAGCATATTAGGATGAAGAAGTTGAGTCATTGGAAAAAATAGAACCATAAGTGCAAGATAATTTAAAATTGACAAGAACAATAAGAACTCCAACAATTGTAGAAGAAGTTTGGACGGTAGTAAGAAAGAAAAAGAAATTTGCATCATCCTCCCAATTAATGATGACAAGAAGTTAACCACAAGTATAATCATGTATTAGTTTTATCTTTTTTTTTATGCAACCAATTTGTGAGAATATACTCATGCATAAAATTATGGAATGTAGCTCTTTTGGGTATTGGCAAACTAGACTAACAATTTTTGAATCAAAATTGTTAAGCATTAACATTAGATCATGAAAATATCATTTATTTTATCTTTGCAAAGTGCACTAGTGTTACAAGCTTTGTTACAACATTTTAATAATATAAATCTCTAGTTTCAATAAATAAAAAACATTAATATTTCTACATATCATATATTTTTGATAGTATTGATTTTAATATATTTTTTAATATTATATTTTTTTTAATATTTAAAATAATAATAATAATAATAATAATAATTGTACTCATATTATTATACCAATTTTATTATACCAATTGTAATTTATACACGCATTTATTTTTAAAATCTTTATATTCATATTTATCATTTTTGTTATTATACTTACCAATATTAATAGAATATTATAATCTATTCAAAGTCAAATTTTATTCAAAATTAATAATTATTAACTTTGTATTAGTTACTAAATTTATAATCAAATTTTATGGACTTTGTATTAATCAAATTTATAAATTGATTTGTTTAAAAAATAATAAATATTAAAATTTAAGAAACACTAAATAATAATA
>ML777482.1:816825-848123 GCA_009831015.1 Picea engelmannii | reverse complement strand
AGGCAAAAGGGAAACTGTACACTTCTTGGTTTGAGTGATAGCATATTGTAGGATGTATGACTAGGACCTACATGTGTATTCAGTAGGTAGTTGATTGTCTAGTTTCATGACCTTGAATTTTAATGATGGCAAGGTTTCTTTAATTTCGCATTGTAATCGTTGGATAAGTTTATCGCTGCCTGTTATACATTTGCTAGATGAACCAGCTTGGTGTTTCATTACCTCCTTCATAACCTAACCCTATTGCCATCCTCTTGAATGGTTGTGTTTCCTTTTTAAATTATTGAGGATGTGATTAACTCTTTCGAACAGTCACCCTTGTTGTCCACGTTATCCTCTATCTGCTTGGAGTTCTTCCACTTTACCCCAATGACTATTGTCACCTAAAGTGCCTTGTTGAATGCATTTTCAAAGAAACCTGTAGATGACAGTGAGCATTTGAGGGGCATAGATTTATGCCCAACTATTTGGGTTTTGTTATTCTAAATTCTATGAGCAGAGATATAGTTCTATCGTGAAGTAATGTTAAATTTTAATGTATTTCCTGATTTATATCATGTTCTAGTTATCACACATCGATACCTCCTTCGATTATATTATGGTAAATTTTTTATACAGGCCCAACGATCATTGATGTTTGTATTATTGCAATTTTTGTAAAATGCGCCCACTGTTGCCTGTTAAATCTTTTAAAAGTAATGACCTCACCTAACCTCAATTGGACTTTATCAAAGCCGGTTGTGGAGAATGGGAAACCGCCATTAACTGCATGTGAATTGGCCCTTAAGACCATGATTGGAACGGTGATTGAATGGCGCAAACATTTGACCTTGCATCGAAGGTGCCAATATTTAAATGTTTGAATCCGAGGTCAGCCATCAAACCAGACAGTCTTTAAATTTACGCTTTCCAAGGAAAACAGGGACAAGTGTATCGTAGAACATTCACTTGTGCTTAATATTGCTTACTCTAACAGCTTTTTTTTGGATTAAAAGTTTAAACTCGTTCCAACAGTCTGCTCTTCCTTAGACACATTGATTTTAAGGCACATATCTTCTGGCAATAAAGCATTTCCTTATAGGAAACATAGTGTGATGGTTTAAATCTTGAATTGAACCATAAAATTGTTTATTTCCGCCCCTACGCACCGGGTTGAAGCAGTATCTCTCGCCTATGAAATTGTACAAGGGTGCATCTCTGTAAATGATGTTACACCCTCCCTCTGCGAAAGGTTAATCGGATGTTCGTGCCCTTACCTCTGCTAGACACACTGCAACGGTGGTGTAGTCTTCCTCTACAGACTGTGGCGGTGTAATGGCCACATTAACTTTACCCTTGAGACTGTTTTAACCGTCCACTAACAATGAGAACCACCTGGCCGTTGAACCTTCACCTCACTCTTCGCTCCAACACTTTCCACTGCGATATTACCTCCAGGGGCACCTTGAACCATAGCATATTACTTTCAGTTCAACGAACCTGCATGCTTACCATCTGTTTGGGATGGGGTTGTATTGACTGTACCAGTTTTATTTGATTTATTTCCAATCTTGTCATTTATTGGCTACGGGTATTGATGTTTCTTAATATGTAACCAAGGGGCAGGTTCATTCCAGTTCGTCCACCCCCATACCACCCTTCCTTTGCCTTCTCTTTAATTGCAAGAAACTATGTGTGTCTATTATTTTTCCGAAATTATCGGATTGCAGAACCATCCCTAATTCATGAACCTATCCTTACAAGGTGTTTTTGAGCGGTGGTTTAATTGCTAAGTTGAATAATCGTTTATGTCGTAATTATGATTTAAGGTGTGGGCCAGTTTCCTTCTGTGCAAGATAAACCCTCCCTCCTGATATTCCTGGTGAATTGACTTTCCTTATCTTAACCAACAGTCTTTAAATACCAGTTACTACCCTCACCTATTAATGAACCACTAAGCAATTAGCGATTACTATATCCTTACTAATTTTAAAGTGGAATGTTGAAAAGGAAGGTTTCTTTTTATTATTCAATTTAGAGAGGAAAGGAATGTTATAAAAGTAGCACTTCAATTGAAAAAGGATGTTTACTAGTTGGTGAGTTTTATTTATTTAAAGAAGGGATTTATTTCTTTTATTTATTTATTTAAAGAAGGAATTTGTTTTATGAATTTATTTAAAGAAGGAAATTGTTTATGTATTATATCGTTGTTGTAATATATAAAGGTAATGTCATTATAATATATTGTCTTTGAATTTTGTAAGGGTAATGTTCTTGCAATATAAATTAAAAGGTAATGTTAGGGTTAGATAACATATAAAATGTAATGTTGTTGTTATTTTAAATTGTAAAGTTATTGTAATAATATGTAATGGCATTGGTACTTTATTGTGATTTATTGTTATTGTAATATTTAAAGAGTAATGTCATTGTAATATATCGTTGAAATATGTAAGGGTAATGTTATTTTAATATAAAATAAAATGTAATGTTAGTGTTAGATATCATATAAAATGTAATGAGATTGTTATTTTATCATAATGCTATTGAATTTTATTGTTATTGATCACTTATAAAATGTAAGGTGCCTTGAACTAAGTACCATAAATGATTATGATTTAGTAAATGAGGATTGTTGTTCATTTTAAATAATGTTTGTACTTGGTTGGTAAACCTTCCGTGTTGTCGGGCGGGATGTAGACACCTCCATGTTCCTCAAAACAATCGCCATACCTGAGACCTTAAATGGTTAAAATCGATGGGAACCTAGGATTGAGCGTTGCTTATGTGTCTTGGAGGTCCTAACCATTGCAGGGTAGGATGGGCGGGTAGTCAGTCTTATTTATTTTTTCTGTTGATTGTCGTACCTTGCTTGCAGATACTTGATGTGCGTATTAGATCATTATGTTGTTGTTGAAATTGCATGCGCCACATTCGTCATTGTGTGGCGATGCATAGTCGAATGTATTTATTATCCTTGTACACACGCGCACACATAAAAGAAAATAAATAAATAAATTTTACACTTGTTATGAGAGGTTTGTCATCGTAACGAGGAGGTTCCTTACATATGGTATCAAAGCAGGTTCGACCTGCGACTTGGGATCACTACGACTTTCGTTGACATGATTGGATTATACTATTGCTAATCGAGTTGATTATGTGCATGCAGGTAATCATGGTTAGTGGACATCGTGGAGGCAGACGACGGGGTGATAGGGGAGGAGGGGCGACACCTCCAGTAGCATCCATGCTTGAGGGGTCTAACCCCTAGGGAGATGAGCAGGTTCTCAGACAGGAGCATATAACAGTTGGCGATGTAGTATTTTCATAGATCCCTTAGTATTTTGATAGATTGTGGTTCTACCGAGAGTTTCATTTCTGGTGCAGCGCTAAAAAGGATTAAGGTAAACGCAGTCGAACATGATGAGTTTAGCTTCATAGAGATGGCCTCGGGAGCCAAACAAAAGGTTGGGGGAAAGGTTACGGGCTGTGCCCTTAACATGGGAGAGTTTTTCACCATGGCCAACTTGTACGTCACGATCTTAGGATCTTATGATGTCGTGATTGGTATGGATTGGTTAGAATCGCATGAGGCGATACTCAACTGTAAGACAAAATGATTGAGCTTGGTCGATGATGAGGGACAGAGACGTTTGATTGTAGGCTAGAACCAGGGATTTTCCCTAAGGTTCATATCTTCCTTACATCTACAAAAGAGTATGTGCAAGGGGTGCAAGCTTTATGTGATCCTTGCGTTAAACGAGAAGGGAGTAACAGAAGGTATAGAACACCTTTTGGTGGTGAGAGAGTTTGCGAACGTGTTTCTGGAGGAGTTACCTGGGATGCCGTCAGAGAGAGAATTGGAGTTTACCATAGACCTAAAACTGGGGACTAAACCGATAGCAAGAACGCCTTATCGGATGTCGACTCCAGAGTTACAAGAGTTGAAAATGAAACTGAAGGAGTTGTTGGATATGGGACTGATATGTCCTAGTGTGTCACCATGGGGTGCACCTGTTTTTTTCATAAGGAAGAAGGATGGATTGTGGAGGCTTTGCATTGACTACCGTCAACTGAACAAGGCCACAATCAAGAATCAGTATCCCTTACTGAGAATTGATTATCTGTTCGATCAAATGAAGGGTGCAACAGTGTTCTCCAAGATCGATTTGCAATCAGGGTATCACCAGTTACAGATCAAGGAGGATGGTGTCCCTAAGACCACCTTTAAGATGAGGTTTGGACATTACGATTTTACCATTTTACCATTTGCACTGACAAACGCCCCAGGGGTATTTATGAGTTTGATGAACGAGGTGTTCCATGAGTACTTGGACAAGTTCATCCAAGTGTTCATTGATAATATTTTGATTTACTCTCGTACGATGGAGGAGCATGAAGAGCACTTGCGCTTGGTACTATAGTGTCTGCGAGAGCACAAATTGTATGTGAAGTTGTCCAATTGCTCTTTTTATCAATCGAGGATTCACTACTTAGGAAATGTCATCTCCGGCGAAGGCATTGTCGTGGATCCATCCAAGGTCGAGGCTATTATGGAATAGACTGCATCGACGAATGTCACGGAAGTGCGTAGCTTTATGGGTTTAGCAGGATACTATCGACAATTTGTCGAGGGATTTTCAAAGATAGCAAATCCGATCACAGAATTGCAGAAGAAAAACAAGAAGTTTGTTTGGACTGATAAATGCGTGGAAGCATTTCGGAGGCTTAAAGAGTTGTTGACAACAACGCCGATACTAAAATTCCCTGACATGGACGTGGAGTTCTTGGTATGCACAGACACTTCCAAGGAAGGTTTAGGTGGAGTCTTGATGCAAGATAGATGAGTGATTGCTTACATTTCGAGGAAACTGAGAAGGCATGAGGAGAACTACGCAACGCATGATTTGGAGTTATTAGCCATCGTATATGCCTTGAAGGTTTGGAGACACTATCTTATTGGATAGAAATTTGAACTAAAGACTGATCATTGTGGACTACAACACATTTTTACACAACGCAACCTGAACGCGCAACAACGACGTTGGTCGAAATTGCTTAGCGAGTACGAATTCGAGATTACTTACATAAAAGGAACAGTGAACCGAGTGGCGGATGCATTGAGTCGGAGACCACACATCTTATCGGTGTTGCCTCTTCAGATGAATCTATGTGAAAAGATTCTAACTTTACAGCGTGACGATGACTGGTACAAGGAGGTCGAGGGTTTTATTGGACAAAACACAATTATGGTACCACGATATGAGGGATTTTTATTGGATAGCGATGGTTTATTGAGGTTTAAAAGTTGGATTTATGTACAGCCAAACGACGAGTTGAGGATGTTGATCTTGAGAGAGGCTCATAGAGAATTTTACATGGCTCACTTGGGAGTCACCAAGATGAGGGCAGACCTTAAACCCTTATTCTTATGGAAGGGAATGAAGGTTGACATAGTCAACTATGTGGCCAGATGTCTAGAGTGTCAACAGGTAAAGGATGAACATAGACACCCAACAAGATTACTTCAACCACATGCCATTCTGGAATCGAAATGGGAGGTTATTTCGATGGATTTTATTGTTGGATTTCCACTGACGGTAAGGAGACATGACTCAATTTTTGTAGTAGTAGACACTCTGATGAAGAGTGCTCACTTTATTCCTGTGCATACGATGTATCAGGCACGTGACATAGATATAGTTTTCATCGGTGAGATTGTGAGGTTGCATGGTGTGCCTAAGAAGATTATATCTGATCGAGGATCGGTGTTTACTGAACGATTTTGGACGAGTTTCCAAGAGGTCTTGGGAACCCAACTTAACTTTAGTACTGCATATCACCCGGAGACTGACGGGAAGACCGAACGAATGAACCAAACCTTGGAAGACATGTTGCGCATGTACGTGATGGACCAACAAAAGCGTTGGGAAGAATTCTTGCCACTAGTGGAGTTCGCATACAACAATAGTTACCAGAGCACCATTAAGATGGCGCCTTTCGGGTTTCTTTACAGATGACTGTGTCGGATGCCCTTGAGTTGGGATCGAATTGAGGATAGGGTCCTGGTGGGACCAGAAGCGATATAAGAAATGGAAGAACAAATGAAAACCATAATACAAAGGATTAAAGAAGTGCAGGATCGACAGAAAAGTTATGCCGATGCACACTGTGTCGACCGTAGTTATGAGGTCGGCGATCGAGTCTTCTTGCAGGTTAAATCACACAAGATTTCAATCAAGCTTGGGAAGGGAGATAAACTGGTGCAGACCCACTTGGCCCTCAGGTCGAGGATTCTCTTACAAGATCGTTCTATATGCCCTTCGAGCCGGATCGACTCTTTCAGATTCTTTGCTGGAATCCCCTTTGAAATCGATCCATAGGTTCTTTTTCGCGATTTCATGATGTTGCGAGTCGTGACTTTCGACTCTTCCTCTATGATATTGCGATACCCAAGATCACGAAATGGGTACAACTCTCCCTTTTTTATCACCCTCCTTGCATGACCACCAGCTAGGCTAAGCACTAGCGCCTTTCGCCTCTCGCACCTTCGCGAGTTCAAAGGTTCAACCTTTGGTACCTTCTTTTCCGAACCCCCAAGAGGCGATATTTTACCTTTCTCCTCTCTTTCTCGCTACTCGTGACTTCATGAGTCGAACGCTCGAACCTTCGTCCCTTTATCTCCTCAGTCCCCGAGACACGAGAGGTCAACAGGGTGTTGACTCCTCAAAATGTGTGACATGTGTCTGCCTGATTATTTCTTGGGCTCACCATGTGGTTCTTCCACGTGTCTCTTATGTGCAACCTCAACACTTCATGACTTCGCTTGTTGCAACTTGGGGTACCCAAACTTTGGGATTTCACCTTATGAAACCCCGAATTCACGAGATCCCTAGATCTCTACCACCTATCCTCCTCCTAACGAATGGTACTAATTCACTTCACAGCTTCGCCACTCGCGAAGTTGAAAAAATTCTCGTTTGGACCTCCAATGCCCGAAACCCCGATACAGATGATTTCGTGACATGTGTCCTTTTAATCAGGCAGCTTAGATTTTCCCACTCTTGCACTGGACGAATTCTATCGTAACTCCCCTGCTCCTCTGTGAGATCTGATTTCTTTCAGGACTTCGCGAATCCTCCATGGAGGATTCTGACTGTTAAATTCCTCCTAAATGTTTTCTGCGAAATGAACAAAATGATCTTTCGCAAAACTTGTCCACCCACGAAACGATATCGTTGTGCCTTCTTCCAATGCTTCAAGGAACTAAACTTCCTGATCTTTCTCCAACTCCAAGTCTTAAAGAAGACTCCCACATGCACTCCTTGTGGTGAATCTTTCAATTACTTCAAAGAATTGAATTCCTTCAACTCTACGCACTCCCTACAGCAGTAGTCCTTCAACAACTTCGCTTTGTCTGGAAACACTGAGACTTCACTCAGCCTACGCACTCCTTGCATGGCTCCTGTGCTTAATTTTCACTTCTGTGAGAATGAGAATAACGTTATCTCTTCTGAGCTTTCAAAGATGAAACTCTAGACTCGTGTCAATGCACACCTTGTAGACAACTTCACTGCACTCCTTACAGGAAACCTCTTGCTCAGACAGAGAAACAATTGAAACTCATTCTTTACTCTCCCTCTCTTCATATTTTAGAAATTTAATACGAAATCATACATTCACACATCAAAGCAAATGCATAATAGATATTAACTGATAAAACATCAATCAACATATACAACACAGAAGTAATTGGACCCATGAGTCTGAACTAATTTTTTTTGTATTAATCCAGAACCTCTGTACATGGGGTTAACTCTACACAGTTCTCTGCTTCTTCTCTCCTATGCTCTCTTCTCATAATGCTGCTTATTATTACAATAATACAAGGGAGGGTGTATATATCCTGTTTCCCTCCTTGCTCCTAAAACTGTCTAATCTAGAATTAAATTCTATCTACCTGCATTTATTACACATAAAGGCTCCTATCTACTATGGATGAGAGCAGATCGCTCAAGGTCCTTTTACAATAATACATGCATGCCTCCACTTAATAACTTCATTAATATTTCAAAACATTTTAAAAAAATGTGCTCGATGCTTTTCTAGCTATTTCTTATCTCCGCGTTGTCTCGTTGCTGGCTATGCTTGCACGCCTTGCGATGTTCTTGCATCATATTCCCTCGCTTGAAAATTTTCATGGGCTCCTATCCATGAGCTCGCGCATGGTCTGTCCATGCTTCTGGATTTTTGCTTCGTTCTCCCAGCTGGCATCTTCAACTGGATGGCCCTTCCACTTGACCAGGTATTCAAAGTATTGCTTTCGTCTACTCCTCTTACCAACTCTTTTGTCCAGTATGCGCTCCATCTGTGGCTTTTCTGCAACTGGCATTTTTTTTGTCCACTGAATCTCTGGATGTTCACTACCTGCTTCTGCTTCCTTAGCTTTATAAGGGTATAAATTCGAGACATTGAATATTGGAGAAATTCCAATCCCATCAGGTAATTCAATCTCATATGCATTTGCCCCAAATTTCTTCAAGACCTTACATGGTCCAATTTTCTTCATCTTCAGTTTATTATATGTTCCACTTGGGAACCTTTCCTTTCTCAAATGTGCAAGGATCAAATCACCAACTTTGAGCTGAAGTTGTCTCCTATGTTGATATTCTTTCTTCTTATATTCTTGGCTCGAACTCTGCAATCTTTCCTTCACTTGGCTGTGAAGTTCCTTCATCACCTCTGCGAAATCTTCTGCACTAGCACTCATAGTTGCAATCTATTCTGAATCCCTTAGCTCAGAAATTCCTCTTGGCTGCATGCCATAAACAATTTGGAATGGACTCTGTCCCGTGCTCCTATTAAGTGAGTCATTATAAGAAAACTTCACCAGTGGTAATATGTTGTCTGACTGACTGTGGTGTTTTGTCACCAAGTTCCTTAACAAGTCTCCCAAACTCCTATTCACGACTTCTGTCTGCCCATCCGTCTGAGGATGATAATCTGAACTAAATGAAAAGTTTGTTCCCAGCTTCTTCCATAAGGTTCTCAAGAAGTGTCCTACAAACCTAGTGTCTCGATCCAAAACTATGCTCCTTGGTAAGCCATGAAGTCGAATGACCTCTTTGAAAAACAGATTGGCAATGTGAGTTGCGTCACTGGTTTTCTGACATGGAATGAAATGTGCCATTTTGGAAAATATATCCACTACCACAAAGATTGAGTTAAACCCTCTTTGTGTTCTTAGCAACCCCAATATGAAGTCCATGATGACTGCATCCCATGGCCTGTCAGGTATGGGTAATGGTTGATAAAAGCCTTCATTCTGCCTCTTTCCTTTTGAATGTTGACAAATTATACATTTGTCCATGAATATTTTGATGTCTGTTCGCATTCCTAGCCAAAAATATGACTCATTCATCTTTGTGAATGTCTTGTCATGACCGAAATGCCTGACCAGTCCTCCACTATGTTTCTTCTTCAACAAATTCTCCCTCATGGAGAATTTTGGAATACAAAGTTGATTGCCCCTGAATAACAATCCATCCTAGATAATGTATTCTATCCATTGACCTCTGTCCCTGAGAATTGGATTCTCAGCTGCTTCATATGCCTCTTTAAAATCTGGATCATCTTTGTACATGTCCCTGAGATCATCAAAACCCAATGTTTTGACTCTCAACTCCTGCAATAGCAAACATTTCCTGCTCAAAGCATCAACAACTTTGTTAGCAGTTCCAGAAATATGTTTAATCACAAAAGTGAAATTTTGCATATATTCAACCCATTTAACATGTCTTTGATTCAACTTCTCCTGTTGAGTCACAAATTGCAATGCATGATTATCACTGTATAAGACAAACTCCTTCGGGATTAAGTAATGCCTCCATTTCTTCAAAGCCTGAATAATAACATAGAGTTCCTTATCATACGTGGAGTATTTTATCTTGGCTTCATTAAGCTTCTCACTGAAATATGCTATCAGCTTGTCTTCTTGACTCAATATTGCCCCTATTACAAATCCACTTTCATCACATTTTACTTGAAATGTCTTTTGGAAATCAAGCAACACCAGAATTGGTTGTTCCATAATTTTCCTTTTCACCAAATTGAAGTTTTTCTCATCCTCTTTCATCCAGTGAAAAGACTTGTGCCTCTTCTTCACTGTTTCCATCACCGGTGCACTAATTCCACTAACATTTCTGATGAACTTTTGGTAGAAACTAGCCAATCCGTGAAAGCTTCAAACTTCAAAGATATTCTTTGGTGACGGCCAATTCTTAATCACCTCCACCTTATTTGGATCCATCCTCAACTTATCTGCAGAAATAACAAAACCCAAATAAATGAGCTTTGTCTTCATGAATGAGGATTTCTTCATATTTATCAACATCTTCTCTTGTTGTAGCCTCTGCATCATTGTAGCCAAATGTTTCAGATGCTCTGCCTCTATTTTAATAAAAATTAGTATGTCATCAAGATACACAATGACAAATTTTTCGATGAACTCCTTCAAGACTTCAATAATCAACCTCATGAAAGTACTCGACGTGTTTGTTAAACCAAATGGCATAACAAGCCATTCATACAACCCTTCGTTAGTCTTGAAGGCTATCTTCCATTCATCACCTTCTCTCATACAAATATGGTGATATCCACTTTTCAAATCAATCTTTGATTTTTTTTTGGCTCCACTCAAGCAATCCATCAGATCATCCATCCTTGGCAATGTAAATCTATACCTGATGCTTATTTTGTTGATTTGCCTTGAGTTAGTACACATCCTCTAGCCTCTGTCTTTCTTCAGACTGAGTACTGTCAAAACAACACATGGACTCAATCTTTCTCTGACCAAAACTTTGTCCATTAAGTCATGGACCTGTCTTTTGACTTCTTCATTCTCCTGTGGTGACAATCTGTATGTTGCTTTGTTTGGAAAACTAGCTCCAAGTATGAGATGAATTTGATGACTTATACTTCTAATCGGTGGCAATGAATGAGGTAGTTCATCCACTACTATGTTAGCAAACTCTTCCAGCAGTTCCTAAACCTCTTCTGGTAAACCATCTACCCTTGTGCTAGTTAAAACAATCTTTGGCTTCCTGACCACAATGAATTGCGGTTCCTCCTTATTCTTAACCTCTATAAGAATTTCCTTCCCACTCATGAGAAGTACAATGTTGCTTACTTCAGGTTTTATTTCTTTATCTTTGATCGACAACAGCATGTGAGTTCTCCCATTTTTCTCTAGGGTGTATGTGTTCATTCTCCTGTCATGAATCACATTCCTGTCATATTGCCATAGTCTACCCAACAATAGGTGAAAAACATCCATAGGAATAACATCACACAGTATTTCATCTTTATACCCTTCTATTTTAAACTCAACTAAACATTGTTTAGTGACATTTACCTGATGTCCTTTTTGTAACCATGAAACTCTGTATGGGCTTGGATGATCAATCATCTCCAGCTCCAGTTTTTCTACCATCTCTGTTGAAACGAGATTGTCTGTGCTACCACTGTCCACAATGACCTTGCATACCTTGTCCTTGGTCTTGCAAGCAGTCCAAAAAAGTCTGCTCCTTTGGACCGAACTCTCCACTTCCTTCTTTGGTGTCAAAAGAAATTTTCGCATAATCAGCGATCTTCCACCTTCAACATCCTCTACCTCAACATTTCACCTTCGTGCTTCGGCAATGTGAGTCTCTCCTTCCTCTTTCTTCTTGTATGGACATTCATAAGACTTGTGTCCGACCCTTTCGCATGTGAAGCATTTTATCACTCCACCTCTTCCTCTTCCTCTACCTCTAGTACGAGGAAAAATGTTGTTATCAGCATACTCTCCTCTCTGATCAGCATATTGCCTTCTCTGTCCAACATATTTCCCTTTCTGTGAGCTTCCACCTCTCTCAATTTGAGGTTTCTTTTAGTCTTCCTTGGGTTTTTGATTTCTATCTTGGATGACTGATTTTCCCCTGGATTGACTTTTACCTCAAACTCTTTGACCTTGTTTTCGGCACAACTTCTCTTCCGCCTTTAGAGCCATTTGATAAGAATCTTCCACCATTCAGATGGTCAACATGCTCATCTCATCCTGAATTTCGTATCTCATGCCATTCATATACCTAGCAACCTTTTCATCATTACTTTCACGATGACCTGCTCTGATGTTCAATCTGTAGAACTCTTCAGTATACTCCTTTACTGTCATTAGCTTCTGCCTCAAATTATGCATTCTCTGAAACAGAGTAATCTGATAATCCCTGGGAATGAATTTCTCTTTCATCTTTGCAATCATCCTATCCCAACTCTTGATTTTATGCTTACCTTGGTAGCATCTGTCAACTTGCAAATCATCCCACCACAATGTTGCATGTCCTTTAAGTCTCGTGACAACATGTTTGACCTTCTTGTCTTTTTCGACATCTTCATAGTCAAAATATGTGTCCAGAGCTCTAATCCAATCTAGAAGCTCTTCAGCATCCAAGTTTCCCTCATAAACTGGAATGTCCATTTTGGCTCTTGCACTCATTCTTGCAACATCTCTAATCAAGCATTCATTTGTTGCATCTTCTGCTGTAATTTCTTCTTCTTCATGTCCAACGTCATCTTCACTTTCAGACTCAATGACATCTCCAATATCAGCTGTGCACCTTTGTTTTATTTCCACATCCACGAGTCTGGCACGAATTTCATGAAGATCTCTTTCCACTTCTAGATTCTTCACCTACCTTCCCCTTCCTTCTGGCATTTCCCTATCCTCTGGCGGATCGAGTGTTTTCTTGTCTCTTCTCCTCAGCAGCATGGTTGAAATTCCTTCTCACTTTTCCTACATGAAATATACAAACAAGAATCAGGCTCTGATACCAGATGGTGCAGACCCACTCGGCCCTCAGGTCAAGGATCCGCTTATAGGATCATTCTATATGCCCTTCGAGCTGGATCGGCTCTTTCGGATTCTCTGTTGGAATCCCCTTTCAAATCGATCCACAGGTTCTTTTTCACAATTTCACGAGTTCACGAGTCATGACTTTTGACTCTTCCTCTGCGATCTTGCGGTACCCGAGATCACGAAATGGGTACAACTCTCCCTTTGTCAGCGCCCTCCTTGCGCGACCATCGACTAGGCTAAGCACTAACACCTTTCACCTCTCGCACCTTTGCGAGTTCAAAGGTTCAACCTTTGGCACCTTTTTTTTCTGATTCCCCGAGAGGCGAGATTTGACCTTTCTCCTCTCGTTCTCGCTACTCACGACTTCGCGAGTCAAATGCTCAAACCTTCGTCCCTTTATCTCCCGAGCCCCTGAGTTGGGAGAGGTCAAAAGGGTGTTGAATCCTCAAAATGTGTGACGTGTGTCCGGCTGATTATTTCTCGAGCCCACCGTGTGGTTCTGCCATGTGTCTCTTATGTGCAACCTTGACACTTCATGACTTCGCTTCTCGCAACTTGGGGTACCCAAACTTTGGGCTTTCACCTTACGAAACCATGAATTCGTGAGATCCCTAGATCTCTACCACCTGTCCTCTTCCTAACAGACGGTCCTGATTCACTTCGCAACTTCGCCACTCTCGAAGTTGAAAAACTTTTCTTTCGGACCTCTGATGCCCGAAACCCCGATACGGGTGATTTCACGACACATGTACTCCCAATAGGGCGGCTTAGATTTTCCCGCTCTTGCACTCGATGAATGCTTTCGTAACTCCCCTGCTCCTCTATGAGATCTAATGCCTTCCAGCACTTCGTGAATCCTCCACGGAGGATTCTGACTGTCAAATGCCTCCTTAATGTTTTCTGTGAAATGAACAAAATGATCTTTCGTAAAAATTGTCCACCCGCAAAATGATATCACTGCGCCTTCTTCCAATACTTCAAGGCACTAAACTTTCTCCAACTCTGAGTCTTAAAGAAGACTCCTGCACACACTCCTTACAACGAATTCTTCAATTACTTCAAATAATTGAAGTCCTTTGACTCTACACACTCCCTGTAGCAGTAGTCCTTCAACAACTTCACTTAGTCTGCAAACACTGAGACTTCACTCAGCCTGCACACTCCTTGCATGACTCCTGTGCTTAATTTTCACTTTTGCAAGAATGAGAATAACGTTATCTCTTTTGAGCTTTCAGAGATGAAACTCTAGACTGTTGTCAACGCACACCTTGCGGACAACTTCACTGCACTCCTTGCAGGAAACCTCTTTCTCAGACAAAGAAACAATTGAAACTCATTCTTTACTCTCCCTATCTTCAGATTTTAGACATTTAATACGAAATCATACATTCACACATCAAAGCAAATGCATAACAGAGAGTAACCAAGCAAACATCAATCAGCATATACAACACAGAAGAAATTGGACACCATGAGTCTGAACTAAATTTTTTTGTATTAATCCAGAACCTCTGTACATGGGGTTAACTCTACACAGTTCTCTTCTTCTGCTCTCCTATGCTCTCTTCTCATAATGCTGCTTATTATTACAACAATACAAGGGAGGGTGTCTACCTACATTTATTACACATAAAGGATCCTATCTACTATGGATGAGAGAAGATCGCTCAAGGTCCTTTTACAATAATACATGCATGCCTTCACTTAATGACTTCATTAATATTTCAAAAAAATTTCAAAAAATGTGCTTGGTGCTTTTCCCGTTGTCTCTTATCTCCGAGCTGTCTCACTGCTGGCTATGCTTGCACACCTTGCGATGCTCCTGCATCATAAACTCTCTCCTAGGTTCATGGGACCTTTTGAGATTGTGGAGAGAAAGGGGCCTGTGGCCTATTGATTAGCCTTGCCTGATTCCTTGAGGCGTATGCATGATGTTTTCCATGTATCTGTTTTGAGATATTATATTAGTGATCCTACACATGTTATTGACATGAGTTCCTTGCAGGTATCAGATGAGGGAGCACTCACGGCTGAGCCGATCTACATCTTGGATCATCACGTTTGAAAACTACAATGTCGAACGGTGGATCAGATCAAGGTCCAGTGGGACAATTATAGTCCACACTCGATGACTTGGGAGGACGCATATGATATGCGCCATCAGTTTCCATTTTTGTTTTATAGATAGACATATGATACTCTGATAAACTTATTTCGGCATTTATACTGAGAAACTTCGGGACAAAGTTTAGACCAAGAGGGGGTGTATGTAACATCTCGCTCTGGCGCACTGAGCAAACTTATTCTTTGAGGACACTTGCTCGCAAGTGATCCGGATTATTATGATATTAAAACATTTGACTTTGATTATGATGCGTCATGGGTAGATGGCATGTTGTTTTACTACATTGACATAGACAGGTGCTATTGACTCGGTTTTACTGAGTGTGTAGGGTTTTGGACCTTGAGGATGTAGAGGCATCAATGGAACCCCTTGGAATCCGGATTGAGTCAGGGAGTGTGCTTTTTGGGTTTGATTGATTTATTGTGATATTAATACATTTTGATTATATGATATGATGTGGACATGTTCTAACATGATTTGTTGATGATGCAGGTTGATGATAGCTTGCCGACCAAACTCACATATGGAGTAAAGGGGTAACACATGACTACTAGAGAGGTTGAGGGAGAGGCGTGGACAACAGCCCTGCCACAACCTACTAGCACTCCCGCTGTGGCTCGAACTGTAGGTTAACGATTACCTAGTTCGAGAGGACCCACGATGTTGTGAGGGAAGACTGTGATAGTCACTCACGATGATTCTAAGGGGTGCGCAATAAGGCGGGGGCCTTATTCCTTAGAAGCCCTTAGTCTCTCACAAGTTCACGTGGCAGAGTGTTGACTCCAGAGGTTATTGATGTCTACCAATCAGTCAAGAGGCGAGTGGCACCCTTGGAGCACGTAGTGCATCGTGAAGGGCACGTCGCGCAAAAGAAACAAAAGAGGCGAGTGGCACCCTTGGAGCACGTAGTGCATCCTGAAGTGCACGTCACATTGATGATGATAAAGGAACGAACCTATATGGCCCTAAGACAAGTATCTCATTAAGAAATTTTAAAACAACTTCCCTAATTAAAATGTCACCCAGTTCAAAATTTAAGTCCTAAGTCCTAAATCTAAAACTTTGCTAGGGGTAAAATTTTGTCTACCTTTATAAAAGAATATATATATATATATATATATATATAGATAAATAATAAAATAATAAAATTTAAAACCACTTAAGTAATAATTGTGGGTGTTCATAAAAATTTTGGTAACATGAAGAGATTAAGAATTAAATAAAATGTGTGGATGTAAAACATAAAGAGGAAATTAATTACTTTAACTTATGATAGTTTAAAAAAAAATACTAAATTAATAATAAGAGGGAAGGGAGTTTAACTTGTACAATTGTCATTTTTGGCTCTAATAAAAAGGGGAAAGAAGGAAATATAAAAATTAGGAAACTAGGGAATGAGGCAACATAAAAAGGGAAAGAGGGGAACTTATGGTAAAAAGTGGGAGGTCAACTTAGTAAAGAATCTGCATTTAAGAACCTTCTAAATTGAACTAAAATAACAACTTCATAATAGGGAAAGCCTTTAAAACTTGTAAGGGAATCTAGGGACACCTAGGAGTAATTTTAGGAGTAACTCTAGGTGGGTGAGGGAAATAAGACAATTAATAAATTAAAGAAAATAATTATTGGAGGAAAGTGGGGGATGGATGACACTTGTACAAAGGAGAATTTTTAGAAGATTTTTATTAAAACTTAAATTAAATGAGATTTAGGGAAAGAATGGAAGTTTGAAAACTCTATAAAAGAGAGGGAGGAGAAGGAAGAAGGGGATCGACTGTTAGCGTAACGTTACACTGCCGGATTAGTGACTTGACTGATTTACTTGTGGGAGTTGGGATTCCCCACCTCTGAGAGGAGTGGTAGCTCGGCCTTGTGAGGCGAGCTGGGAGCTAGACGTACCATCTGGATAGTGTGTGGCCCCTTTGCGGCTCGGGGGGCTAAGGGGGAACCAGAGTACCCCTAGCGTTGGTTGGGAGGTGCCGATGTAGTCTCGACGGTCGACGAGCGAGAGTGGCATGGAGCACACATACGACACTCAGAGCAGGCAAAAGGGCAACGGTACACTTCTTGGTTTGAATGATAGCATATTGTAGGATGTATGACTAGGATCTGCATGTGTATTGAGTAGGTGGCTCATTGTCTAGTCTCATGACCTTGAATTTTAATGATGGAAAAGTTTCTTTAATTCTGCGTTCTAATCACTGGATAAGTTTATCGCTGCGTGTTATACATTTTCTAGATGAACCAGCTTGGTGTTTCATTACCTCCTTCGTAACCTAACCCTATTGACATCCTCTTGAATGGTTGTGTTTCCTTTTTAAATTATTGAGGATGTGATTAACTCTTTCAGATAGTCACCCTTGTTGTCCACGCTATCCTCTATCTGCTCGGATTTCTCCCACTTTACCCCAACGACTGTCATCACCTAAAGTGCCTTGTTGACTGCATTTTCAAAGAAACATGTAGATGACAACGAGCGTTTGAGGGGAATAGGTTTATGCCCAACCATTTGGGTTTTGTTCTTCTAAATTCTATGAGCAGGGATATAGTTCTACAGTGAAGTAATGTTAAATTTTAATGTATTTCCTGAGTTATATCATGTTCTGGTTATCGCACAACGATACCTCCTTCGATTATATTATGGTAATTTTTTTTATACATGCCCAACGATCATTGATGTTTGTATTATTGCAATTTCTGTAAAATGCGCCCACTGTTGCCTGTTAAATCTTTTAAAATTAATGACCTCACCCAACCTCAATTGGACTTGATCGAAGTCGACTGTGGAGAATGGGTGATTGCCATTAACTGCGTGTGACTTGGCCCTTAAGACCACAATTGGAACGGTGATTGAATGGCGCGAACATTTGACCTTGCATTGAAGGTGCCAACCTTTAAACGTTTGAATCCGAGGTCAGCCATCACACCAGACAATCTTTAAATTTACGCTTTCCAAGGAAAACAGGGAAAAGTGTATCGTAGAACGTTTGTCTGTGCTTCAGATTACTTACTCTAACAACTTTTTTTTGGATTAAAAGTTTAAACCTGTTCCAACAGTCTTCTCTTCCTTAGACACATTGATTTTAAGGCGCATATCTTCTGGAAATAAAGCATTTCCTTACAGGAAATGTAGTGTGATGGTTTAAAGATTGAACCAAACAATAAAATCATTTATTTCCGCCCTTGCGCACAGGGTTGAAACCGTATCTCTCACCTCTAAAATTGTATAAGGGCGCATCTCTATAAATTCTGTTACACCCTCCCTCTGCGAACGGTTAATCAGACGTTCATGCCCTTACCTCTGCCAGCCGCACTGCAACGGCGGTGTAGTCTTCCTATGCAGATTGTGGCGGTGTAATGGTCGCATTAAATTTACCCCTGAGACTGTTATAACCGTCCACTAACAGTGGGAACCACCTGGCCATTGAACCTTCACCTCACTCTTCGCTCCAACACTTATCACTGAGATATTACCTCCAGGAGCGCCTTGAACTATAGCGTATTACCTGTAGTTAAACGAACCTGCATGCTTACCATCTGTTTTGGATTGGGTTGTATTGACTATACCAATTTTATTTCATTTATTTCGAATCCTGTCATTTATTGGCTACAGGTATTGGTGTTTCTTAATACGTAACCAAGGGGCAGGTTCATTCTAGTTCGTCCACCCCCAGACTGCCCTTCCTTTACCTTCACTTTAATTGCAAGCAACTCTGTGTGTCTATTCTTTTGCTGAAATTATCGGATTGCAGAACCATCCCTAATTCGTGAACCTATCCTTGCAAGGTGTTTCTGAGCGGTGGTTTAATAGCTAAGTTGAATAACCGTTTCTGTTGTAATTATGATTTAAAGTGTGGGCCAATTTCCTTCTGCGTAGGATAAACCCTCCCTCCCGAAATTCCTGGCGAATTGACTTTCCTTATCTTAACCAACAGTCTTCAAAAACCAATTACTGCCCTCACCTATTAATGAACCACTAAGCAATTACCGATTACTATATCCTTACTAATTTTAATGTGGAATGTTGAAAAGGAAGGTTTCTTTTTATTATTCAATTTAGAGAGGAAAGAAATGTTATAAAGTAGCACTTCAGCTGAATAATGATGTTTCCTAGTTCGTGAGTTTTATTTGTTTTATTTATTTAAAGAAAATATTTATTTATTTTATTTATTTATTTAAAGAAGGAATTTGTTTTATGAATTTATTTAAAGAAGGAAACTGTTTATGTATTATATCGTTGTTGTAATATATAAAGGTAATGTCATTATAATATATTGTCTTTGAATTATGTAAGGGTAATGTTCTTGTAATATAAATTAAAAGGTGAATTATGTAAGGGTAATGTTTTTGCAATATAAATTAAAAGGTAATGTTAGGGTTAGATAACATATAAAATGTAATGTTAGTGTTAGATATCATATAAAATGTACTGACATTGTTATTTTATCATAATGCTATTGAATTTTATTGTTATTGATGACTTATAAAATGTAAGGTGCTTTGAACTAAGTACCATAAATTATTATGATTTAGTAAATGAGGATTGTTGCTTATTTTAAATAATGTTTGTACTTGGTTGGTAAACCTTCCGTGTTCTTGGTTTGCTTGTGTCGGGTGGGATGTAGACACCTCCATGTTCTTCAGAACAATCGTCAGCCCTGAGACTTTAAATGGTTAAAATTGATGGAAACCTGGGCTTGAGCATTGCTTTGTGTCTTGGAGGTCCTAACCATTGCAAGGTAGAATGGGTGGGTAGTCAGTCTTATTTATTTTGTCAGTTGATTGTCGTACCTTGCTTGCAGATACTTGATGTGTGTCTTAGATTGTTATGTTGTTGTTGAAATTGCATGCGCCGCGTTCATCATTGTGTGGCGACGCAGAGTCGAATGTATTTATTATCTTTGTACACACGCGCACACACAAAAGAAAAAGAAAGAAAAAAAATTACACTTGTTATGAAAGGTTTGTTGTCGTAATGAGGAGGTTCCTTACAAATTTGTGATTTAAGATAATTCTCTTCTTAAATTTAAAATATATATAGAACTATATACACTTGAAAAAGTAATGAGTAATATAATTGTTTCAAATCCATTTTTTTTAAAGGGTTAGGTGGACAAAGCTTAAAAGATTTATAGGCTAAGATTTAAGGTATTAATGGGTTAGTAAAGTTAATTAAGGATAACTAGATTCGATCACAATTATAATGGTTAGGGAATTAATGGATTGAAACTTATTCATAATCGTTAGAGAGTTAATGGATTAGAACTAATCATGGATAGCTATATTTGTCCACAATCATAGTTAACCATAATAATTAGGGATTTAATGGATTAGTGATTAGGTCATATAGTTGGTTGGTTCATCAAAAGTTAAGTGGTTTGTGAGTTAGTGTATCACAATTAGAGGGTGTGTTGGTGAGTGGGTGAATGGTGAAGATAATAGTAGATTGATGAAAGCATATACCCTTGGATCTAAAAAACCTATAGATGGAACACTATATATCCTATCATTTAGGGCATTAAATGTTATGTTGCATATTGTTTGTTGATCAATGATTGAGGTTATTAATTTAAGGGACAATATGCTAGGTATTAAGGAGTTCATCATAGTTGATTAAGGTTAGTGGTTCATGTTTAACATGCTTTTAAAGTAATTGAACATAGATATGTATACCACAATTGTTTTAATTTTGTTCATGTTTTTAAAATCAAACATGATAAGTAAATTATAAAATATTAATTTTTAAAATTTAGAAAATTGTTTTTCATTTTCAAAATTAAGAAAGTGTTTTTTAGAGACATTGAATTAGTGGTTTAGAATATATATTGAAATAAAAATAGAAATTAGAACATTTAATTTTGGATTTTAGTTTTGAATAAAAAAGTGTTTTTTTAGAGAGATGGTTTAGATTCAAATAAAAAATAGAAATTTCCATATTTAATTTTTGATTTTATTTTTGAAATATAATGTTGAATATTTAAGTTTGTTCGTTGAATATTTTTGAAATATAATGTTGAATTATGGGAATCACTTTATGTAATTGTTGGTGAAATTATAATTTTCATTATTTAAATGAAATTTTTGAATGTATAAATTGATTGCCAGTCTTTCTTGCACCAAGATTCTCAACAACTCATATATGCAATTCCAATAATTCTTCTAATTTTTGTATCATATTTTGTGCAAAACTCCTCCTAAAAATGTACCAAAAAAAAGTTAGAATGTTTCCAATGCAAAATTAATATTTATATATGTTGAATATGAAGCTAGGGATTTTAAAAACACCAACAAAATTAAAACAATTGTGGTATACATCTCTAGGTTCAATTACTTTAAAAGCATGTTAAACATTAACCACTAACCTTAATCATCTATCATGAACTCCTTAATACCTAGCATATTGTCCATTAAATTAATAACTCCAATCACTCATCAACAAGCAATATGCAACATAACATTTAATGCCCTAAATGATAGGATATATAGTGTTAGATCTAAAGATGTTTTAGGTATATGCTCTGCATATTAATAGCCATCACCAATCTACTATTATCTTCACCATTGACCCACTCACCAACACACCCTCTAAATATTTTAGGCATTGTCCAACCCCCTTAAAAAAATGAATTCTAATCCATTAACTCCCTAACCATTATGAATAAGTTTTAATCCATTAACTCTCTCACCATTATAATTGTGATCAAATCTAGTTATCCTTAATTAACTTTACTAACCCATTAATACCTAAATTGTTAGGCTATAAATATTTTAAGCCTTGTCCACCTAACCCTTTAAAAAAAATGGATTTGAAACAATTATATTACTCATTACTTTTTCAAGTGTATTTCGTTCTATATATTTTAAGTTTAAGAAGCAAACTATCTTAAATCACAAATTAACATTACCAACTCCACTCTTGACTTTGAAATGAAGACATCCAAAGAATTGTAGAATATAGATTCAAATAAAAATAGAAATTGGAATATTATTGTAGAATATAGATTCAAATAAAAATATAAATTGGAATATTTAATTTTGGATTTTAATTTTGAATAAGAAAGTGTTTTTGAGAGAGACTAAATTAATGGTTTAGATTCAAATAAAATATAGAAATTTCAATATTTAATTTTGAATTTTATTTTTGAAATATAATATTGAATATATCAAAGTTTTTTAAATTAATGGGAAATAGAAGTGTAAGATATAAAATTTATGATTTAAATGAAGATAAAAATTAAATGTTGAATAATAGGAATCACTTTATGTAATTGTTGGTGAAATTGTAATTTTCATTATTTAAATGAAATTTTTGAATGTATAAATGGATTTCCCCCTCGTGCACCAAAATTCTCAACAACTCGTATATGCAATTCTAATAATTCTTCTAAATTTTTTTATCATATTTTGGGCAAACTCTTAAAAATGAACCAAAAAAAAAGTTAGAATGTTTCCAATGCAAAATTAATATTTATATATGTTGGATATGAAGTGAGAAAGGTACTACAAATTGGATTTTAAAAACATGAACAAAATTAAAACAATTGTGGTATACCTCTCTAAGTTCAATTACTTTAAAAGCATGTAAACATGAACTATTAACCTTAATCAACTATCATGAACTCTTTAATACCTAACATATTATCCCTTAAATTAATAACTCCAATTATTAATCATCAAACAATATCAAACAATATGTAACATAGCATTTAATACCTTAAATGATAGGATATATAGTGTTCGATCTAAAGGTGTTTTAGATCCAAGGGTATATGCTATGCATATCGATAGCCATCATCGATCTACTAATATCTTCACCATTGATCCACTCACCAACACACCCTTTAATTATGATACACTAACTCACAATCCACTTAATTTTTTATGAACAAACCAACTACTATGATCTAATCACTAATCCATTAATTCCCTAATTATTATGGTTAATTATGATTGTGGACAAATATAGCTATCCAGGATTAGGACTACTAACCCATTAATATGTAATGTGCTAAGTCATAATCTTTTAGGCATTGTCCAAATAACCCTTTAAAAAAATGGGTTCTAATCCATTAACACCCTAACCATAACCATTATGAATGAATTCTAATCCATTAACTCCCTAACCATTATAATTGTGATAGAATCTAATTACCCTTAATTAACTTTACTAACCCATTAATACCTAAAATGTTACCCTATAAATCTTTTAAGCCTTGTCCACCTAACCCTTAAAAAAAAAAAATGGATTTGAAACAATTATATTCCTCATTACTTTTTTAAGTGTATATCGTTCTATATGTATTTTATGCTTAAAAAGCCAATTATCTTAAATCACAAATTAACATTACCAACTCCACTCTTGACTTTGAAACGAAGACATCCAAAGAATTGTCGTCTTAATGTGACCGTTTAACTCAGTACTTCCCGTTATATTCTCAGAACTCCAATTTTACCTCCATTGGTGTACAGATTTCTGAAATTTCGATCGTAGGTTTCTCAGGGTGTTGATTTTATAGGGCAAGAACATCTCCTGAAACTAGTAATCGAATCATTTGACCGAGTCTAAAAGTACGCTTTAGATCGACTGCTCAATCTTTCTCCTCGAACTGTGAGCTGCTGATTTCCCTTATTTTACAGCGAAGTTCATTCCCTTTTTTTTATTGAATCTGCATTTATTCATAAGCAATTATATGGCAATTTGATTCTTGAAAACTTTAACGTTTGAAGCTTTCAGCCAATGCAAAGCGTTAAATAGACCCAGTACTATGGCTGCCGAATCCACGCTGCAAGCAAGGTTGAAAGTAAAGTTGCAGGAGCCAACTCTCATCGTACCAGCAGAACCTACAAAGAATCACTCATATTTTCTATCGAACCTTGACCAGAACGTAGCAGATATTGTTCGGATCGTATATTGCTATAACGCAAGAATAGAGAAGAGCCAGGAGGACCCCGCTCTAGTCATCAAGGAGGCACTCCGGAAGGTTCTAGTGCCTTATTATCCATTGGCAGGGCGGATTCATTTCGATTCGGACTGTAAATTAAAGGTCCTCTGTAATGCCGAGGGAGCTGTGTTTGTTGAAGCAGAAGCAGATTGTCTTCTTGAAGATATTGGAGACATGAGCAAGCTAGATCCTGTTATACTCGGGTGTTTTGTTCATAGAGTTCCCGGTGCTATCAGCATCCTGGAAATACCTCCACTTGTTGCTCAGGTTTCCATGAAAAACCATATACCTGTATAGTTGCCCTCCACAATTCAAGCATAGGATTTCTTGATTTCATTTCTGATTTACTTAGTTGAACTTTAAAACATCGTTTCAGACCAATAAAGTGTATCATAAGTCTTTTAACGGTTCTATAGAAGCTAAAATTCTTATCATAATTTCATTTACTTTGTTTGAAATCTCCTCCAATCTGGGAGAATTCTGAAATTCTTAGATAAAAATATTTGTGGGTTTGTGTTCTGTTCTAATTTTGTTCTTCTCATTTGGGTGAGGATTAACACAGTCCATTGGTAACAGTCGATGGTTTTTCTGCTGTGGTTTAATAACTAGCAGGTAACGAAATTCAAATGTGGAGGATTTGTGTTGGGTCTAGCCGTGAACCACTCAATGTTCGACGGAAGGGGAGCAATGGAATTCGTAAATTCGTGGTCCGAAATAGCACGAGGGCTGCCACTGTCAGTCCCACCATACTTGGACAGAACAATACTTCGAGCCCGCCGCCCTCCAAGAATAGAGTATCCCCACATCGAATTCTCTACAACAGACAACGTATCGAATCCCATGGACGCGGAGTGCCTGTGCTACATTTCCTCTTGCTTCAGCCAAGGAGGACTAGACCGACTGCAAAGTCTAGCAAAGCAAGACGGAAATCTGGCCCGGTGCTCTACGTTCGAAGCGCTTTCTGCGCACGTATGGAGGTGTCGCATCAAGGCTCTGGAGATGGCACCGAACCAGGAAACGAAACTGCTCTTTGCAGTGGACGGGCGGAACAGATTCGAGCCGCCATTGCCCAAGGGATACTTTGGAAACGGGATTGTCATGACGTATTGCTTGTGCAAGGCAGGAGATCTGGCAGAGAAGCCTCTGTCGTTTGCAGTGAGGTTGGTGCAGAAGGCCGTAGCCATGATGACAGATGGATATATGAGGTCGGCCATTGATTACTTCGAAGTTAATCGTCTCAGGCATTCGCTTACTGCAACGTTTTTGACATGGTCTCGTTTGTCGTTCCAGACTGGGGATTTTGGATGGGGAGAGGCCGTGTATTCGGCGCCACTAACTCTTCCTGGGAGGCAAGTTGTGTTATTGCTGTCGCATGGGAAGGAAATGGACGGCATCAACGTTCTCCTCGGTCTTCCTTCTCGTGCCTTGAAGAAATTTAAAGAATATATACAATCTTGCCTCATTCCTGGAGATGTGGAAATCCGTCTGAGAAAGAGTACCTGAAGGCTGTTTACGAAAAACTAGTCGATTGTTGTATTGGAGAACATCGCTTTAAGATTTTATGTTATAGAATTCTCGGTCGGGAAGCTTTGTTGTTCTTATCTATGCTTTCATAGTACTGCTGTACTGCAGCTGTTCATAACTCTGTTCATTTGCATTCATGGAAATTGAGGAAAAACTTCATGGGAATTTATTAATTGTTATCTTTTTAAACCTTTGTTTTAACTTTCAAAGTTTAGTGTATATATGTATTAAATCCAACATCAAATTTGATATACATTCATATTAGTAAGAATGCCATCCATCTTATATTCTTAAATGTGTTTTTTTAAAGTGATAACTACTCAGCAGTCTGGCTTCATATATTCACAATTGATAATAATGTAAATTCAAAAGAAAAGAATCATGGATGTGTAAAATTGATAAATGCTACATTAGTAATTAGTTATTAGATGATATAAATTCAAAAGAAAATTTTCATGGATGTGTAAAGTTAGTTAATACTATACTTGTAATTATTTTTGTAATTAGTGATCAATGCTACATTAGTGATTAATTATTGGATGATATAAATTTAAAAGAATTTTTTTATAGATGTGTAAAGCTAATCAATGTTATACTTGTAAAATTTGAAGACAAACTTTGAATTTCAAGTTGAAGGGTATATATTTATTCAATATTTTCACATGAAAAATTGATAGTTGTATTGGAGAGTAGGGCTTTAAGAAAAAATGATAATATAAATTCAAAAGAAAAATTTCATGGATGTGTAGAACTGATCAATGCTACATTAGTAATTAGTGATTAGATGATAACTACTCAGCAGTCTGCCCCCATAGATTCACAATTGATAATGTAAATTTAAAAGAAAATTTTCATGGATGTGTAAAACTGATCAATGCTACATTAGTAATTAGATGATATAAATTCAAAAGAAAATTTTCATGGATGTGTAAAGCTGATCAATGCTATATTTGCAATTACCTTTGTAATTAGTGATCAAATTTGAAGAGAAACTTTAAATTTCAAGTTGAAGGATATATATTTATTCAACCTTTTCACGATGAAAAATTAAAAAAAAAAATGGTATTTCAATTGATCAAAGTAAATTAAATACACACTTAAAAAACATTTTAAATAAAACATTACCCCCAAGTTATTTAAAATGTTAAAATTTAACTAACAACTAGATAAATAAGTTGTAATTTCAATAAAAAAAACTAATAAGAAACATACTTTTTAATTTCAAATACAAGTTTTTGATGAACTATATATACATAAATAATAATGTTAAAACTGACAATATAAAAAATTATGTGATAGAATTCTAAGTTGGGAAGCTTTGTTGTTCTCATGAATGCTTTCATAGTAATGCATTTGGCCATAACTCTGTTCAATTGCATTAATGGATAACTTTGTTCATTTGCATTCATGGAAATTGAGGAAAAACTTCATGGGAATTTATTACTTGTCATCTTTTAAAACTTTGTTTTAATTTTCAAAGTTTAATATATATTTGTATTAAATCCAAACATCAAATTTGATATACATTTATATTAATAAATTGTTTTTGTTGATATACATTCATATTAGTAAATCGTTTTTGGTGTTTGTAGAGTAACATACCAAGAAAGAATGCAATCCATCTTATATTCCTAAATGTGTCTTTTTTTTGTGTGGATAACTACTCATCCGTCTCGCCCTATAGATTCACATTTGATAATGTAAATTCAAAAGAAAATTTAAATGGATGTGTAAAACTGATCAATGCTACATTAGTAATTAGTTATGAGATGATAGAAATTCAAAAGAAAATTTTCATGGATGTGTAAAGCTAATCAATGTTACACTTGTAATTAGTAATCAAATTTGAAGAGAAACTTTGAATTTCAATTTGAAGGGTATATATTTATTCAACCTTTTCATGATGGAAAATTGAAAAAGAAATAGTATTTCAATTGACCAAAGTAAATTAAAGGGTATATATTTATTCAATCTTTTCATACTTAGCGATCAAATTTGCAGAGAAACTTTGAATTTCAAGTTGAAGGGTATATATTTATTCAACCTTTTTATGATGAAAAATTGAAAAAGAAATAGTATTTCAATTGACCAAAGTAAATTAAATACACACTTAAAAAATATTTTAAACAAAATATTACCTCCAAGTTATTTAAAATGTTAAAATTTAACTAACAACTAGATAAATAAATAAGTTGTAATTTCAATAAAAAGGTAATAAGAAATATACTTTGTAATTCCAAATACAACATTTTGATGGGATATATGTACATCAATAATGATCAAAATTCAAAGTGTTGAAAATGACAATATAAAAATTTAGACACAATCACAAAATTAAACATTTTTTCTGAACACATTTAAGAGAGGATGTAATTATCAATACATAGTGTATTCATATTTTGAGCATACCCTAATCATGCTTAACCATGAGAATCATGTTCACTCATCTCATTAGAAAAAAATATATTGTAGTAGATATTGAACCCATTTTTGAAGGGTAATAATTCTATCAAAATAAAATATAAGCAATGAGGAGACCCTACTTGCATTATAGGCCTATAGAAACATGACAATCTATTGTGAGTACATTAAATCACTCATAAAGACCACCAAGTATGTTATTTTTATTGAGGATATTGGTTGTTCACTTTATCTATCAAATCATGCGAAAATGAATTAAAGAATGGGATGCTAGAGAATAATCACTAATGCATAAGTTTGATGATAATAAAATTATGTTACCTTCTCCCTAGATTTCTCAAGAATCTCACCCATCTTAAAATATGTTGTTCCAATGGTTGTTCATTTATCTCTCAAATGCATTAAAGAATGGGATGTTAGAGCATAATCATTAATGCATAAGTTTGAGGATAATAAAAATTATGTTACCTCATCCCTAGCCTTTTCAAGAATCTCACCCATCTTCAAAAATGTTGTTCCAAGAATTAATGCTACAAAGGATGTGTCTCCTTCTTGGGTTGGTGATGAGGCATGAGGAAGGAGAGTTATGGAAAATTCTCAAAATATTTGCAAAGTATCACCAAATGTTGCTAGAAATAAGAAGAAGAAAATGAAAGAGTGTGATACATAAATATGCATGGAATCGTGAAAAGGAGAATGATCATTTTGGAGAACAATAGAGTGAATATTTGATGCTTCTATGAATTGAGTAAAAACAATCAAAATTCTCATTATTGTAATCCCACTTTTAGATTTTGTGATGTTGACAAGGTTCATTTTGTGCAATTTCATATCTAAACTTTAAAAAAAGAATATACAAGTTAGAAAATTTCACCAAGTTTAATAGGGTTTTTAATCCCAAACACAATCATTAAATAATTTTATGTGAAACAAATAAAAACTATCCATTATCTTTATGATAAGCTTGACCAAACTTGTACAAAATTGATGGATTGTTGAGAGATTTATATTCAATTCTTAGTTATATGTTTTGTTTATTAGTGGGGAAGACATGAATTCATATGTGGTTGAGAGGCCTCCCAATGTGTTGACATACTAATCATATTATATACCAAATCTATAACCATGTCATGAATTTTAACAGGTAAACACATAGCATTATGAATGCAATAAAATTTAACTATGACCTAATTTCCATAGGTTTGTTCAATGTCTATTGTTTTCTCTTCAAAATTGACATTCAACAACTCATTTGTAATTAATATGACTAATAAACTTCTAATGTCACTACAATTTAAGTCCATAACCTATGACTAATTGTTTGTTTTTTTACAAAGCCAAGAATGAAGGGAAACATAACAAACTAAATGTCATTATGGTGGGTGTCTGAAGCAAACATATAAAATAAAATGGATTATAGCTAGTGTGGGATTCAAAAACATGAATGATGTAAACTAATTGCAATGCCAAATCCCATATTGACAAGAATCTACAATGCTTATAAAACATGAATTCAAGTGGGGATTCACAAAGACAAGGTGTATAATCTTTTTTTAGAAGCTTTCATTAGGTGACACATAAAATAGTTCATACACCAATGTGGTGGTAGGATATTTATACAGGTGTGAGTTATGTGATGGATTTAATGATGTGGAAGGGTACACCATATAAGGGGATATATAAGATACAACTATTATAGAGTTGATTTTAGTATTTAGATGCCAAAGGCAAGTGTTGTGTGATGAACCAATTCTCATTTACCATCCAAGCATTAGAAGTTAGTACATTGATGGCTTATTGAAAATCTAACCCTTCTTTTGACATTTTATGATGTTTGTTGTCTTTCATAAATATTTTAAAAATTTACATTCTTTTGAAGGGTGTTTTTTGATGTTTGAACATCTTGTAAGGGCTAGGAAGGATTCAATTTTGATAATTTCTTGCAATTAGTTCAAACCTATAGAATCAAATCTTTAGAAGACAAATGTACATCAAATATTAATCGTACCTTTTAATATTACCTAACGGTGGGTGAAAGCTAAGGATGGTCTCTCATGATACATTAGTGGCAATGAAAATAGGGAAAACAACATTGGGTTAATTTGGAGGGATTATTCAAGGTACTTTTACAATGAATTTGAATATGGTGTAAAAAAATGCAATGTAGGAAATTGAATTAACTTTCTGAATTTATATTTTTTTATTTATAAAATTTGTGAATAACTATGTGAAATTTGAGTTTTTCTAACAATGGTGTGCTATTTTTCAAGCAACGAACTCTGAAAACATGTACACCAAAGTTTTCATTCTCGTACAAAAAAAATGAAATGGAAGGAATGTGCATGCTCTCTTAGAATGTGCATGCACTCTCAAAATGATCATGTACTCTTAGAACATGCACACACTTTAAGAACGCACACATGCTCTTGAGAACACACATGTTTTATGGCAACACTTGCCCATTTTAGAGTGCATGCACACTCCTATTCTTAATTTTAACTCCTCTCTCCTCTTTGTGATTCCATTTATATCCCTCTCTCTTTCTCCCCCTCCCTCTCCCTCTCTTTTTGTAGTGACCATACTAAATTAAATTATAAATTTAATACAATTTAACATATAATTCCTTTCAATTTGCATAAATGATTCATTCACCAACATATAAGCAAAATATTCAACAGAGATTAAAATTTATGTACAACATGAAAATAACGAGCAACAATTCATAATTAAAAATACCTTCTTCTAATGCTAAATCTCGCTCCTCCATTGGTCCAATGCTGAATTTGAAACTATGTCAAACACTGTCCAAAATCGAGTTTTCCTCCCTGCCAGCTAGGAGTAGCCTGTCCATCTCCCTATCTCCAGGATATCGTAAGGATATCCTGGCCCCCGTGCCCAAAATCCCCAGTAAACCGCTGCCCCCTGCTTTTGATTCACCAAAAACCACCAAATCCAAACTCCTCACACCCTCGATCTCCACAGAAAATCTCCCACATAAATATATCCTCCCCTCAAAATGCTTCCTCCTTCCCCCCAAAAAATGCCCTACCCGTAAGACTCTTCCCCATCATATCCTCCTTCACCAACTCTCCTCCCCTCATTAATTTCCTTATCTCCACCTTTAATATCTTATCCCCTTCTTTAATGTCTTATCCCCTCCCGCATACTTAAAGCATTTAATTAAACAAATTAAAATTATTAAGACCCTTAAATTTATTACCCATGTCATTGAATGTGATATGTAATTAATTAATTAATTAGTTAATTAATCAAAAGTTATAAACAATTAATTAATAAATAAATATTTAATAAATATTATTAATGCTAATCATTGTTTAATTAAAACCATATTAGGACAATTAATTATCTAATTAATTTTACTTAATAATCCCTAAGCATATATTCAACT
>ML777482.1:738983-774110 GCA_009831015.1 Picea engelmannii | reverse complement strand
TTAATGACTGCGTACAGTGCAGTTCCATCCAACATCATAATCGTTTTAACCAAATGTTATGGCCAACCGAATAGGTGTATCATTATATCGACGTGCCACTTATCCAAAGCAGAACAAACACCATATGTGATAATCATGCGCCAGGTGTTAAGTTTACTTCAACACTATATCAAACATTAACCATCAATCCATCATATCAATCAATCATTTTATACCAAGGTTAATTCAATCATGCCAATACATAGTTCGAAACTATTGATCGTTCCACAATGATATCAACTCTTAAAACCATATATCTAGCATCGATTTTAAATTGAAATCCATAATGATTTAATCAATGCGCCTTCAAACCATTGACCTTATAAACTTACCAATGCATTCGTTGCACATTCAAATGTTTGCATTCCAAAGTTTTTAGAACATTGCAATCAAAAATTTCTCATATAATAAATGAGTGAAGAGCCCATAGTAATAAGAATAAAAGCATATAAGACCGGATCCATCATAACCTTTATAAGATCAGAATAAAACCAATAAATATTCATGCTCAAAGGCTTAGTAATCAAACAGATCCAAATGCGCAATCAAGGTAAGGGTATGCTAAAGGACACAAGTTTGAAAAATCTTTTGCAGTCATGTGATAAACCAATGGTCAAGTGTCTTTTGGAAAAATCGATAAAAGGCGACGACAGTCCAAATGATGAAAGAGGTATTTTCACACTTACAATTGTGAAAATCAAATCGAAACCAAATTGCAATTGTCGCAAAAATGAAACAAATGTCTAGAAGCACAATGCGACGATGATTTGTGATAAACGAGACAAGAGGTGTAGGCAGCCTTTTTTAAAAGCAATTAAAAAAATGATTGGCTGCCAACAGGGGGAAGTAGAGTACCCCTAGCAATTGGCTGGGAGGTACCGGTGAGGTCTCTACAGTCGGTGAGAGGGAGCGGCACGGAGCGCGGGACGCGACACAGAGTGCGGGACATCATCCGAAGCAAGAAAATGAAACGGTATGATTTTATTTCTGGTAGAGTAGAAAACATTGGATATATGGTTAGACCTGCATGTGTTTTAAATGGGTAAGCTGATTTTTAGTTCATGACTGAAATCTTTTTATAGCTTGGTTGAATGATTGTTGATGGAATTGTGTGACCTTCCTTGGACCTATGCATTCTCCTACCATGCCTTACATTTTTATAAATGTCTGTGATTGACCTTATGCTTGAGCTCTAACATGGAGACGAAATTTTTGTGTTGTTGTTGGGTTAGCAAGATAATGTATCACTCTGCATTTTCAGATGATTTCTCTGCCCTCTATCTCTGCGATTTTTGGGTATGACCTCTGCGATTTATTGTTAAACCCTGGCACTTGCTGGATATCGTCTCTGCAATTTTATTGTTGAATCCCAATACTTGGTTTGGTCTTTGACAACGTTTTTGGTCTTGTAGTTGCTGTTGTGGTAATATAGTGACATTCTCTGCGTTTTGGTTCAATTCCCAGCGTTTTTATAATTTAAAATCCCTGCGTTTTTATAGTGACATTCTCTGCGTTTTGGTTCAAATTCCCAGCGTTGATAATTTAATTTACCTGCGTTTTACAACAAAATTCTCTACGTTTTTGGTTCAGTTTCCCAGCGTTTTTATAATTTAAATTCCCTACGTTTTCATAGTGACTTTCTCTACGATTTTGGGTCAAATTCCCTGCATTTTTATGGTGAACCTTCTCTGCGTGTTTGGTTTAATTCCCCTGCGTTTTCATAGTTCATTGCTCTGCGTTTGCTTTATTTATAGTGGGCGATTTGTGTTATGGTGATTTTTACCACGATTCGTTCTCTGTGGGCGAATTCATTGACTATGCATGTTTCTTTATTTACAGTGGGCATTTCATTTTGTGGGCACCTCGTTTTATAAAAATTACTGTCTTTTCATTTTATAAAAATTACTGTCATTTCGTGTTATAAATTACTGTCCTTCTTTCTAAAAAACTACTGTCATCTCGTTTTGTAAATTGCTGGTAATTCATTTTTGGGCTATCCACCTTCGATTACTCTGGGAATTCATCTTCGTGGGCATATCAATGCTCTTTATGGGATAGATCCGTGGGGGTATCTCTGTCTGGCGATTTTTCCTTGTCTGCTGCCGGATTGTGAACCTTACTGTGGATTAAATGCCAATGTTGTAGCCCATGACTGGTGTTGTACTGGCCACCTTAATATATCAATAAGTTAGCAACCTACAGTAAACCAGTGGCGTTGATAGTGTGTTAGTCGTGCCCTAGGAAGATGAGCTGGTTGTACGTTTAAATCTTCCCATTTAAGTGTGTGCCTGGACTGTATTCCTTGTTGGTGAAGAGTAAATACAATAGACCCTCCTTCAGATAGAAAGAAAACATTCTGTCACCTTCCCGGAATATTGATTGTTCGGTTACATTCTGTAGTCTTTAATATTATTTAATGATGCCAGAATGACGACGAGTAGTACGTAATTAGAGGGTTGTGATATTGATTTTTGTAGTCTTTGATTTTTTAAAAAAAGAAGGGGGGGAAATTGATGTTGTATAATTAATGCCAGATTGACGGTGAGCTGTATGTAATTAAGTTGGGATATTGATTTATGTAATCATTGTTGTTCTCATTCCATTAGTTATATATTTTCCTTATTCTATGGGTTGATGTTAATTCTACCAGTAGGATTGTGTAAAGCTAACTAATAATTTAGCTCCTCCTTTAATTTCCTTATTTTACTTGTGATTTTGAAACTTTAAGCTCTCAACATTTTCTTATTTGGTTCATCCTTGAGATTATTTTATACCTTTATATGAATGATTGTTATTAGTAAAGCATCTGTTAAGTAATATTATTTTATATCTTGGAATTTCAATTAGATATCGTTAAATGGCAATGAACTATTAAGTTGATCAGTATAGTTAGGGCCCTTACACGGGGTTGTCATTTATGGAAAGGATATTGTAGTTTTAATATGGAATAGTNATATATTTTCCTTATTCTATGGGTTGATGTTAATTCTACCAGTAGGATTGTGTAAAGCTAACTAATAATTTAGCTCCTCCTTTAATTTCCTTATTTTACTTGTGATTTTGAAACTTTAAGCTCTCAACATTTTCTTATTTGGTTCATCCTTGAGATTATTTTATACCTTTATATGAATGATTGTTATTAGTAAAGCATCTGTTAAGTAATATTATTTTATATCTTGGAATTTCAATTAGATATCGTTAAATGGCAATGAACTATTAAGTTGATCAGTATAGTTAGGGCCCTTACACGGGGTTGTCATTTATGGAAAGGATATTGTAGTTTTAATATGGAATAGTTAGTTAATTTGCAATTCCTTATAGCACAATGTAATAATGCTAGTCTTGATGGTGATGTCATTGTAGTTTGATTGTCATGGTAATTTATCATTGAAACATGAAAATGTAATATCCTCGCTTATGGAAAAATGCTTTATAGCCTTGACATCATAGGAATGTAAGGACATTGATAATTGTTTACAATATTATTGTAGAATAAATGTAATGGTAAGGTTGATCATTATAAGGACGTTTCAATTTCCAACCTAAAGGGGTAAGGTCCTTAAACTAAGAGCAATAAATCATTATGATTTAGATTTAGAAATTAATCATGCGTACTCATTTTTATGGATGGGTTGATGAATCATCGACTAACGGATTTAAACGAAGTAAATGATCTTACTTTTTTCCAATGGAGTCGTAGGTAATGCTGAGTCGTAAGTAATGGTTGGTTATTGTTAGTGTCCTCCTGACTTGCGTCTTCCATAGAGGTCATGGTTGTCTGTTGATTTTGTTGTACTTGGTTGGCTTGCATTGTTGGGTCTGCTTGTGTCGGGCGAAATATAAGCACCTCCTTGTAGCCTCAGTATATAAGTCTGTGTGTGTGATTATTTATGTGTAAGGAATCCAGTGCTGTATCAAGAGTCTCGGGCCCTTTAAAGGTAGGTTTTCCACTCTTGCGACACACCTGATGGAGATTACTAGTTTATGCCTGAGCAGTCGGCCAGGAGCCTATCTGACCTTCTCTCTCCCCAGAGCAGAGAACTAATATTAAATGCTCTACTTTCCTGTGCAGAAATAGTAAAATCTACTACTATGGATTCTTCCTTCCGTGTTCGTGTTGTGCATAACCCAGTATGTCGTTAAATGTTTGTGGTTACCTGTTGTGCGTTGTATGTCTATGGTCGTTCATGCTTGCAGTTACTTGTTGTGCGCCTTATGTCTTATTGTTGTGATCATCGTGGTTGTGTCTTGTTATTCATCGGGTGGTGACGTAGAGTCAAGTATGTTTGTTCCTTTTTACACGCGTGCACACACTTTTACAGAAATATAATGGTAAGTTCCAATGATTGGAAAGTAGAGAAATATTTTCAATTTAATCCAGATATAGAATTATAAGATTAACAATTCCCTAAGTTGTCCAAACATATTTCCAATATGTAGGGAAGAACACATTTTGATTTTGGTTACTCAATCCATTTTTCAACATGCACAAATGACAGAGAAGCCTATGTTCAACAAGTTGTAAGTTTGATAGGCAAACACTTTCTTAAATGACCAACTTATTGAAAATAAAATATTTACAGGAAAATTCAATAAGACTAAAACTAAATTTATCAAGGAAAACAAAAAGGTAAATTAATTTCTCTAGATTAAGTCTATGCTACAACCAGGCTGGTTGAAAACAATCTAAGAAAACACTCAATGGGAAAGAAACCATTTTCATAAATCCAACCTATGATGAAATAAACATAAAAATAGATTAAAAGGAATGGAGTGATATTAATTTGAGATCAAAAGAATTTTTATTCTCAACCTTCATTAACAGTGTATAAGACAACATAATTAAAACTCAAAAGAAATCCAATCAGAACATATATTTCCCAACCATAATTCAATTAATCATAAATATATCAAATGGAGAATCTTTAAGTGTTGACTTTCATAACAAAAAGGAATTGTTGCATGTAACATTTTATTTAGATTCCTTTTCATTTCTTTTTAAAATGACAATATATCCATAAAATAATTACTACAGGAAAATGAAGAATGAAATGGTATGGACAATGATTGAAAAGTTAACCCAAATATACAACTAAACTTTTTTGAAGGTGCAAAAAACTAAATGCTTCTCTCATGCCACAAATGATTTTGCACATAAAACTTCCAGGGAAAAAAGTTAACCAACCAACTCCTTGAATTTTTCATGAGATTCCTTTTGTTTTCAGTCAATAGTTCTTTTGTTAAAAAGATTAAATGAAAAAAAAAAAAAAACTAGCTAGATACTAGGAAAAAAATCAGATTACTCTAACCAACTAAAACATAACCTACAAAAGTAATAGATTAAAATAAAAAATCAATCATGAAGGATTTATCCATTGAGTACATCTTATAGAAGAGAAATATGTAGACTTACCCATAGGGATAGATAATTCCTGACAACGAAATTTGTTGAAAACCATAAATCAAAACTAAAGGAAACAATTATGTAAATAAAGAAATTCCCTTGTTTATCTTATTCCTATTCTACACTACACCAACTAAAAATTTACTATGTGAACTCATAATGCCAATGTATCCATCCATGAAACTCCAAGCTTGCAAACACATGTTCATTAATAATTAGTAACAAAAATTGGAGTAGTAATAAACAAAAAATACCAAAAATTAAATCATTACAAACTCTATCCATCATACCAAGTATGTCATGGTTATTATTCATGGTAAATATACCTAAGTAATACCCCTCCAACCATGCATCAATTATGTCATAAAATATACTATGTTTTTCATAAAATTTGTGGGGGGAGTTCATGGGAGAGTATCATACCTTCAAAGAACCATATATGAAACTTCCATGAGTTTGTGAGAGAGCCTTAGTGATGATAGAATCATTACTTTTACAAGACACGCCAAAATAATGAGGGCCTGACATAACCATCGCTCTAGACTAAAGTACCTCATTTTCTTGGCAAGCCTTCCTAGGCTCGTAATTCAATTAACCAACAAATTGACATGAATAAGTGGGATTTAATAGAATCCATGGATTATCCTCCATGGTATAAGGCATATCATTAAGACTACAGTGGAAGCCACTATTGTCAATTATCTCAACTAATTGGCTACATGTACAAGAAGATTCTCTATTAAAAAAATGCAGGAAAGTCAATAGAAAACTCATTTAGAAATAGGTTTATTACATAATTTCCCTCGTCCCATGTAAAAGATTGATAAGGCATAATATTAATAAATTCATGGGAACAAGTTGCATCCTCTCCTTATTCTATATTTACATTATGAACATCTAGTACTTTTCTAAGGTTTGTCCATGTATCATGACTTCAAAAAGGATCCTAAATAGTTTTATGCACAACACAACCATCAAAATTATTAGGGAACAAAGAATAAAAAGTAGAAGAATTAAGAAAATTTAATGCCTCTATAGCAAGGGAAATATTTTCAAAGGTAGCCTCTTTGAATGGTATCACTTATTTCTTAAGGACATTGATTATTGGTTTTGATTGTGAATTGGTATGTTCCATGCTAGGAATTGTTTCACATTCAAAACCTTCTCCCTTTTCTAATATATATATCATTAGTTGTTCAAAAATGGTATGCATTTAGTGTGTATTTCTTCTCCTAGAGTTAATTGATCAATATTGTTAATTTTCTCTAAAATATGTAAACATGAAATATCTTCCAAAACATAAAACCAACACAATTTTAGGAACAAGAAGGATGAATAAATAATTTAGTAACTACCAAAAAATCTTCTTGATATTTCTCAGTCAAACTAGAGGCAGTTATAACAACAGAACAATTATGATCAACAATAATTAATTCCAATTCACTTACTTCTAAAGGTGTCATGTTTTGTGTGTCCAAATTTTCTTTCTCGATTGATTGATAAACATTCATATCTTGCTCCACTGAAAAATCTAAAACAAAAATGTTATCCAAGACACATTGATGTTCATTTTTATTAGGTAAAGATAAGAGAAAATTATTAGAATTTTGAAAACAAGAGGGTTCAAGAATGATCTTGGGGATTTTATCAGTAAAATGGTCATAGGCGGCGACTCCAAAAAAAAATTTGTAACACACCTGACCCCCTAAACTCTCTTAGGCTGGTGGGGTGTACAAATTTCCTCTTTTCTTTTCTCAAATCATCTTTCCTAATCATGCCTATAAATCCAATTTTGATCTCATAATCCAGTTCTTCTCTTCAAGATATTTCCGGTTACAATAACCATGCTCAAAACCAAACTCAAGATCAAAAGTTATGGAATTTTCAAGTTTTTAAGCCTTCTTCCTCCTACACCCATGTAACACCCATGTCACTCATACCATCTAACGTGGATTGATATGTTAGGACACGTCCAGCCTCCAATGTTGCACATCCTGGCCAATAGATGATGATAATGTTCACAAATAGGAGATGGTTCTAGAAGGTGGTTTCATACCTCACCGGGCATGATATCCAGTGGATATCCACAATTGAAATAACCAAAATTCCTCCTAGTTGATAGTTATTCGATGGTCTAGTCCTTGGAACCATACCCCAACCATGAACACACACCCACCGAGAACCTCAACCAATTGGGCCCCTCACCCTACCAGGCATCGAGAAAACCTCATACTAACCCTTGACATATCTAAGGCCCTTCTGGTTTCTGGTTATCTAGTGGTTTGTTCTTCAAAACCATACCCTAATCGGGATGACACACATTCATTGAGCAAAGAAACTTTGGGCTTTGCCAATATAGTTGCAATAGGTCTTCACTCATCTAGTGGTCTGGTTCTCTTGGGTGGTAAATCTCTCCCAAGGTTCTATAAGAGATCAATGAATAAGATCTACCAGCCCTGCAGATCCAACATATAAGATCTATTCCTGGTCTCAAAGGTGCATAAAGGCCATGGGTCCATTCCTCGTTCCACGCTCTTAGGTGTTGACACTTGTCCACTTTCTATATGATGAACTGAATGAAACATGGATCATATACGTCATCCTTATGTTATAGGAATGTTCCTAAACCTCCTTTTGCTCCCATGCACATGGGAAATGGGTTAGAATCCTTCCTGGAACTCTTCTCAACCAGGCACTGGGAAACGGAGGAAGAAACATAAAGGATCACATCCTTGGGAGCTCTAGTGTCTCGATGGTCTGGTTAATCCTCTTCACATCCAACAACTGAGAACCATGTGTCCTCATATATGATAGCTAGGATTTAAGGGTGTTGTAAAATATTTCTACACCTAACATGGCCCACACTTGACCAACTCACAAATCATATGCTGACACTTTTTATTTCGTTGTGGCATTATCGACACCACCTTGGAACTCTGCATCATTATGATTTCATCCTCTCTCTCTCTCTCCCTTGTTTACAAGAGAAAATGGGTGGAACCTTGTGCTGGAACCCCACCCCATAGGAATCATGATTCAATAAAGCCATGTTACCCAAAGGGCATGGGCCTTTGGTTCCCCAATAATGATCGAAAAACTAAGGTTTATCCTCCCATTTGATCCAATGACTATTTTTCTCTCTAGTTTCTTTGGGTTTCTTCTCCTGATATTCATTTTTCATACTTGTGATATGAAGGATTTATATTGTTATAAATATGAGTGTGAGATGACAAAATTTGACTCCAAAGAAGAATCAATACATCCCCACAAGTATAAAGCTCAACCCTCTTATACAAAGGTCGTGAATTCCCACTAAATTCTGGTTTCACAAAGGACAAGGACATGTCAGGGAAATTTAGAACATATAGGAATCATACTCCCATGCACTCCTTACTTATTTTTCTAAGTTGAAAGATATCTATTCAAGCTTCCTTTAAACTCTATCCTCATAGGTTAAATAACCAGGAAATTAAAGCATATAAAAATAAATATGAATTGCATATCTAAGGAGATCTCTTAAATTATCATTCATCACAAGAGACAAAAACAAGTAAGGAACACACATGCATAGAGAAACAATATACACATTCTTTCTATCTCTCTTGAATTTCATATAGACCTCCAAATAGTTTCATAGATTTCACGGTCAATAAGAATATTACATGAATATCAAGCATCAAGAAAATGAGTCTCAGTGGGCACTTATTTGTTTAGACAATGTTAGATAGAATAATTAACTAAGGATGAACACCATTCCATCAAAATGCAGGCTCATATGCACTATTTTTATACAATATGGCCAATCGCATGTCAAGCCATGATACCACTAGGGATAACTCTCAGGCTCTGAGAGAAATTTGGAAATGTGAAGGACACTATCCTTCACACAACCATTGGTTGAAAATTATTACACCCACCATGCCCAGGGCATCCACGAGGTTTTTCCAAGTGTCCTCCCAAAACCAAGCTCATGTCCCTCTTAGGTTCATCAGGTTCTAGATTTCTCAAACCAATGATGGCTACTATTTTCTCTCAAATCCGTGACTATCTTCCCACACTTGGGTTTTCCCCATTTCTCTCAGTCTCCTCTAATAATCACAGTACACCTCCATGTCTTGAAGTTTCTTGAGTCCTTTCCATGTATCTAGGTGCTTCACATTTATCCATGGAAATACCAGTCCATTCCTCCCATGCATTTATGTGGGAATTCCTTTTCAACTACTCAACCATACTTCATCAATATTTTTATTCATCTTTAAGATAGAGGAAAATAAGTATTATTTCCCAAAATAAATTCAACAAGGTGTCTTGGGATCCCTTGACATAATGAACCCCTCTCTCTTTCCTCTAGTGGTATCATGGTTAGTATTGTGCTTGACCCTTTAGTTAGTTGTTTGGATTCTATATTACATGTTTACATTGTTTACAAGACATATAATTAAAATACTATCTCCATGTTGAAATAAACCATTACTAATCATAATTAATTACAAATTAATCATGGGATTAAATGTGGGGTGGTAAATTCTCCTCCACCTTAATAGGAACATCATCATCGATGTTCTCCTGCACCTCAACAATCTCTTCCATGTTTTCACCCTTTAACTTATTCAATGGGTATCATTTTCTTATAGTTTGGTTCATTTACAAAACTCTCGTATTTCAATAGCATTCCTATAACAATTTCCAAACAACATGAATTATTATACCAATTCAATGCATAAAAAATTCATTGTTGTTCATAATCTAGGAAGAAATATACATATTAACACAATACTTATTTGTGCAATCCATGGATCTGTATCCATATGGATTCCACATTTACTTGTCTCACTATATTTCCTTGACATATCCATTGTGATCATGACCTCAATTGATAGATAACAAGAGTTATCCAAGTCTCCTCTTCCTTGCAATCACTAACCTTCCAGGCTCATGCATCCCCTTCTCTACAACACAATCCCTTAAGATATCCATATTGCTTTGCCAAATATTTCCCGCATAGGAAGAGCTCAGAGACTTCACCGAGTCTTACAACCAAGGTGTCCCTCAGGCCTAATCTAACACAACACAACCATATCAAGGAAATCATGGCATACATGGTATTCATATCACAATAATGGCCTTTTCCATGCTTTTCCATCTCAACAAGAATCATTTATCCTTTCAGAACACATTTTTCATCTCACCTGTATCATTCACACATATAGTAATAGTGAGATATTATAATCAATTTTAAATCAAAATTATTTCAAATATGCTATGCATGGATTTTAAATTTCACTTATCCATTTTCAAATATGTTCCATATAGAAACTCATATCCCACAAGTACGAGACTTCCTTCTTATAATGGTTTGTATCTTTGCAAAAATAGGCATTGACCTTACTTATGGACTTAATATACTACCATATCCAAGACCATCTTCCTGCAAATCCCAACCTTCACATATCCAAACATATTGTTATCATTCCATGCACATTGTATTTTCATTACACACTATACTTTCCATAATGCAATCAATCATCACAAGCAATTACGCCAATGTGCCAATTCCCATGGCCACATTTACACACAATGCATCCTTGCATTGATTTTTAGATTACCACATTTATTTTTGGCACTTCTCCATGGTGAGTTGGAACTCAACCAACCTCTCACCATATGGATTCTTTATCAACACTCATTATCATAGCAGGAGTATGTTTCCTTCCTTGAGTTGATTATGACCTCAATTCAACATACATTACATGAAATAAAATTTTACATTATTTCATTAAAGAATTCATTTTTTGTTGGTAGACAAGGTACTAGTACTCATTTCCATCTCAATTACTCTCTACCATTTCCACAATCTTTGGGGATATAGGAAGGTCTTCCTTCCACAAGGAAAATACTATACATTCTCATTCATGTAAACATGTGTTCCCTCAATGCATTTAACATATATGCCACTATTTATGATCACTAGAATTCTAAATCAACATGTAAATCAATGCATCATGACACATCTTTTCATAAATTTAGTGCAAGGATTCATTTTTTTAACCTTCCTTAACTGCTAGAGGTTCCTCCCTCTATCATTCAGGATTTGTTTTCCTAAGTCTTACCCTACTTGGGTATTATTGAGATACAACATTAAATCAACATTAAAATTATATCATTACAATATAAAATACTTCAGAAGGGATATTTACCCAATCCCTTTCAAATCTTATGCCACATAGGAATGAAAAATTTATAGATATCCTGGATACTAGTAGTCCTTCCAATGTTACCTCATCATTGGTGCTTCATGGGAACTCATAGGGTCTCTTCATCAATCCTTCAACAACAAACTTCTTGTATTTATCATTTTCCTCAAGTTGTCTTTCATTGGCAACTGTCCTCCCCAATAAATCCGACATTTTTCCTACACATTGTCAGTGTTTCATGGAAACCTAAACAGGAGACCTAGCTAAAGCATACACAAACAAATATTATCAAGAAAAGGAAGAGGGATACAATATCAAGAATGAGAATCAATGTCTATTATGATCTAATAAATGAGTGAGTGATCTTCACTCATATAGGAAATGGCATCCTATAATTAGGAATGCATGAATAATAGTGATGGTCTAAGATTAGAAAGTCTAAAATAGAACTAGTCAGTTAACTCCCACTGAACTAGTGTGTCAAAAATAGAAATTTCTACAACACCCCCCCCTGAACATAACTATGGAGTAAAAACTGAGTCCCAACTACTACGCCATTTCAGGTACTCATGTAAAATGCAACTAATGAACACTAAATAAAAACAAGGAAAGAGGGAAAACCATGTGGGAACAACCCCCCCCCGCCCCCTCAAAAGACAATGTATCAAAAGAAGAAAATGGAAGCTTCTAGGCAACTATGTTATTCACTACAAGACAATACCGCAAATTTTGAAACTTCTTCTCATTGAAAGTCTTTGTGAAGATGTAGAAATATTTATGGATTTGATGAAGTCCTTTGGCAACCTGTCGACCCTTGTACCTCTTGATCCTATGGACCCATCTGCACCTAAAAAATATTCCTTTCTGGTGGAAGTGGAACCAGATGCCAAGTTTGATTCTATAAGAGAGGTCCATGCATTTCTTGCATGGATTTTTTCCATAATGGATTTCCCATAGCCTTATTTTAGGTCTGCATATCAGTATATTTACCATATAACAATGCATGTGCATCGCAGGTTCTGAATATGAAAGTACATGAGAAGGCTCCTCATGCTGAGATTGAGTCCTCCTCGAATCCAATGGATTCCTTGCAAGGTTTCCAACTGGCTGAAGTGTGGTATGTGCCTTCTTGGGCATCTGTTGAAGCTTAGACGTTGTCTTCTTATCTAGCTATACTACTTTCTTATTTCCATGTATAGTGTTAGCGATCAAATAATTCATTTTGAAATTTGTTTGAAAAATGATGCCTAGTCTTGCAGGGGACTTTTGACTTACTTCCTGAGCTATAAACGTATATTTTAAAGTACCATTGGAAAGATTAGGATTTCTAGATGTCAATCGACTATTCAAGCATGTAAAACGAACTCTCCACGACTCAGAAATTTGATTTTTCCCAAGGCAGTTTTCATTAAAAAAATCTGCACTTTCAACAGCTATTCCACCTTGAACTTTGCTAGTTGGCTATTGAAAGCTCTGCTTTTCAGCAGCTAAAGGGTCAGATTTGGGACAAAAGAGCTAGTGAAACCTAAGATAGGCAGAGAAGGTGTATTTTTTCCCAGATTTAAGTTTTTCTCAACTGAATATCTTGAAAATGCTTTCCAAAGATACATATTGAATTATAATATCAAATCCAAAATCCATATTTGATGCAAAAGAGGTTTGAAGAGGTGTTCAAGTTGATTTGGCACCTATTTTGGGGGAAATGAATTAGGGTTTATTTCCAAACTTGGCAAATTCAAATTTCATCTTCCTTAAGAGATATCAAACAACCTTGGAAGGATTATCTGCACAACACAGAGGTTCTACATGATCTGAAGACCATAGAATGAGGAATTGACCTCATTTTGAGGATCTCTTCCTCTCTTTTTGTAAAATTGTTTTGACTTTCTATCTTTAGCATATCTGATCCATTCTTCTAGGATATGAACTTTTATTGTGAAGCTATAAAGCTGAATATATGAGATAAACTAAGGGTTCAATCTTGGATACATTTTGCTACTATAATAGACTCTTATTTTGATAATAGAATCACAGTCTTCTTTTGCCTTCAATATCAGATTTGTTCATGTACTTCATATTTCTATTATTTACTTCAGTTTTTCTTAGCTTCTAAGGACTATCATCTCTTTATTAAGCTCATAAACTTGAATTAAATAACTTCTTGCTATCTTGTATGACCCGACACACTGTTGTATTTGGTTATCTAGATTAGTATTCTTCATCCCCTGTTCAAACTTTTCTGTCTGATTATTGATTTCTAAAAGCACTGTCTTATTCGAATGCATGACAAGTGGTCCATTTCATTAGAAATTGAGTTATCCCATTGTTCCAAGCATACCTAATTAATCATATTATTAAGTTACCAAGCATCCTTGGCTTACAACCCTAAAGAGTTTCTTAGAGAGCTAACAAATTGGTGTGATTGCCAGGAAGAGGAGATTGAAGATCAACTTCCCTGGAAGATGACATTAGATATACTCCTTGATGATAGACAAGGATTAGAAATTACATTGGTTGTAATCATCCATCTGGTGACTCCATGGAGGAAAAATTTAGTGGCGACTCCATTTTTCATAAATCTGTTGGTGACTCCACTGGTATGACATGAACTAGATCTTTGCTAAGAGGTATGTGTTCTGTGATTTTTCAGAAATTGTTGGTTTCCCTAATCCAGTGCCTAGTAGAGATGAATGGGAAAATAGTCTTCCCAGATTTCGAGGAGAAGAGTGGGAAGTTCCAGCTGAACATTTGCTAGACTTTCATGATTACATGCATCGGTTGCAAGTTGTGCATGGGGATTTTCAGATCCGGCTCTTCTATTTGTCATTCGAGGGAATTGCTCATGATTGGTACCAGTCTCTGCCTTATGCCAATATCAAATCTTTGGTATATTTTCATGCTACTTTTCATGTGTTTTGTAAATACCATTTTCCATATGATCTTCTCTATCCTGAGTGTTTTCATGAATTTCATTTATTGACTAAAGATTCAGATGTTCATCAAGAGTATGCTTCTATAGAGAATACTCTTCATTATCGAGAGATTGATGATTCACATTATGATAACCATTGTGATTCTTTTAACATTGTATTAAATGCATATTTTAAATATGGTTGTGATGAAGATCCAATTATCCCCTTTGAAAATTTGAAAAATGATGAGCAAATTGACATATCAACAAGAGATAATTTTAGATCTACAACAAATACTAAGGGAAGCCTTGAGTTTCCAGATTTGCAGACAAAAACGGTTTGCAGTAGATATGAAGAAGAAGGTGAGGAGTTGAAGATTCCATATCAACAGTCCATTCTATATGTTTCTCCAACAGATCTTGAGTAGCCTGCATTCAACAGTGAGATTAGTAAAGGCAACCTTCAACATCATTTCAATTTACAGTTGGATCAACAGTCCAAAGAGGTATTGCTTTGTGAATTTGATGACCCTTTTGCTGACTATGTGGAGTCTATGAGCAACATTAATCCAAAAATATTTATGTCGGATGAAGGTTGGTCTTGTCATCTTTTAAAATGGCATTTCTACAAGCTGTGGTATTTTTCATCTTTTGGTTCAAGATCAAGTATGATACTAGCAAGTCAATTACTTTCTTGGCTGGTTTGGAAATTTAGTTTTACTTGATCAATCTGCCTCTACTGGTTAGTGTAGGGATTGATAGAAGAATAAGCTCTTTCTTTGAGTAGGTAGATTACTTTTAGTTTTATTGAATTAAGTAGAGAAAACTACAAGAAGGCTACAGGTTTGCAGAGGATCAGTTGTACAGGCCAGATGTTAGCGACCAAAATAAATGGGTTTTTGAGAGCATTTCAATCTCTCTCTTTTTATTTGTTTCACTCTTTTTCCTTCTTATCCTTTGGCTAGTGTCTTAACCTCCCCCTTCATCTAGATTTTGAGTTATCACTTTAGCCTAGCATCCTTTGATCTTTTCCTCTTTAACTGCCATACACAAATACAAATTAATCATTACATAGTCCACAATTCTAGCTTTATTAGAGTTATATTATCAAAAAGATTGATGCACTTTTGTTATGAAGTGGTGTGTGCTTGAATTAATTCTAAAGTTAAATCAAATCCCTAGTTCATATCTACATTCCACTAAACCTACACTAAAGCCAAAACATAAGTTAAAACTACATGTCCTATTCTTATGCTAACTCCATGAGCCAACCATATGTTCAATTCTCATACTAAGACACAGTTCCAATTCACATGCCAAGTCAAGCCTTAATTATCAATGAAAGTCATAGCAGATGCACATGCATTAGGAAAATAGACTCCCATTTCACTTTTAATGGTTGGATCTGGACCATCCCTCCATGCTGCAGCTACTCAGGCAACATCGAGTTATCCATCAATCTCTTAGGTGTTTATTGCAGATTCAGAGAAATTTGAACATCCATTAGCTGAACCCTGGGCAGAGTTAATATGATTAATTCAACATAATGGCTCTTATTCACATATAATCATTGCCTCAACTTCTTTTGGAAAAAATGTAATTCCACGAGCTTCAGCTCTATTGGACGTTTCTCCTATTTCAGATATCACATAGATTATTGGGGATCAAACATTTGTCAGGCCAATATATGTTGGAAATGTTCTCTGTACAGTTCATTACATTGGGTCAGGTCCCTGCATAATGAGTATTATGCCAACTTCGTTCCCAGTTTCTTTTTCACTAGACAAGTCAAATGTGGATGTAGCTCCAATTTCCACTATTGATGTCTGAAACTTAGGTGCAGATCCTGTTGGGAAGTCAACTTGGTTGAAGAAAACATCTTAATAGGGACTGAGATAAAGTAGAGGTAGTGAGGAGAATTGAATTGTGGAGGGTAGCTTCTTCTCTTACAGCCTTCATTGATTGTGGGAAATATTGTGAATTAATATGAAAAAGATATAATGCAGTTTGGATTGAATCCAATGCTCTGCAAATGAGATGTTATTCCATTTGGATTGAATCCATTGTTGTTGTGCCAACTATCAGGTCAAGACAACAGCTATTCCATGACTCCAGCCATGAGTCAAACTGAGATTTAACCTTCAGGTCGATACATCTTGAATGCATGTGTGAAAATCCTGCAGGATGCCAAGTGTTTGATGATATAACCGCCCAAGATCGTGTTTTTCACCACACAACACGTAAACTCATCACAAATATCGGTTCTTAATTTGCAATATTTTACAGGTGTCGATGCTTTCTTTCTCACATCGGTGTGCCAAGCTACAAAGCTAAAGGAGCTAAAGCATCCAATGCATGGGGGATTTGATATATGAATGCAAATAGATAGTTGCCAAAAACACCCGATTTGCAAGTAGAGAATGTTTGTGTAGTTGTCCAATGGAGAAACATAGCTGTCCAATGGAGACACATAGCCATCAAAGCCCTTAATATTTATAGGAGGGTTGGTCAACAGGTTGAGAGTCTGTCTGGATTTTATGAAGATTGCAAAGGCATAGAATTTACAATTCCTAGTTTTGGTGTCAACCACCTCATTCATTTCTGGCAACAATGGAAGATTATATTCAAGATGCCCCTCATGTGGTTCTTGTAGCAAGATAGGCGCTATAATTTCAGGAGAAACATCTTTTGGCCTATATACCTGAAGAATCTTTTCTTTCAAAAGACCAAAAAGAAGGGGAAAAGGAAGCTCTAGAAGTTGAATCTCCTATTTATGAAACTGTTATTATATCGATACCTTCTGTAGACATTGTTGATTTGTTGGGTCTAACTGAGGCATTGCAATTGATGGTGTTGAATAGGAATTGGTGTTGAGTAGGAATTAAGCAAAAGAGGATGTATGAGGGATACAGGGAAATTATTTATAATCAAACATTCAATCTCCATCAGTTTTCCTTTTCCACGAAGGGCATCAAGGATGCTCAAAATATGATGGCAGTCATGAAATCTTCCAACGAGGAACTGAAAGGATCACTTAAGACAATGAAGATTGAAGATATTGATAATATACAGGCAGGGAGATTATGCTTTTGGCTCTAGGGTTTTTGCAAACTTTTGCAGATAGAATATTACAGAGTTACTATGGTTTACTAAACATGGTGATGCAACGTTATTCATATATAAAGGATAAATTCTTCAAGTCTACAGGAGTCTGATATCAGTTGGAGCAAATATTGATCAATAGCTTTCACCAGCACAGAAGGAGAAATTATAACCAGTTAGCTATTGAAAAGTAGAGATTTCATCAACTAATTAGAAAATCTTAAGGAGAAATAGCTGTTGAAACTGCAAAATGAGAATTTTGAATGGTTGAGCTCGAACAGAGTGATTTTGGAGTGATTTAAAGGATAAGAGAGTATCAAAAGATTAAATCACCAAATCAGAAAAAGAAGATTGTAAAAGATAACAACAAGCTTTGGAGAATAGCCAGATGATAAATTGTAAAGGTTGAATGACTCCATGCCCAATACTAAAGGCACAAGGTCTTCCAGGTTCTTGGAGACCTTATAGGGAGGTATCCATCCCAGTTGGAGCCAGCTGTTAGCGATCAAATAATTCATTCTGAAATTTGTTTGAAAAATGATGCCAAATCTTGTGGGGGAATTTTGACTGCCTTACAGAGCTCTAAATATAGATTTGAAAGTACCATTGGAAATCTTAGGATTTATATATGTCAATCGACTATTCAAGCATGTAAAAATGACTCTCCACGACTCAGAAATTTAATTTTTCCCAAGGTATTTTTCATTAAAAAAATATGTGCTTTCAACAACTATTCCACCTTGAAATTTGCTAGCTAGCTGTTGAAAGCTCTTCTTTTCAACAACTAAAGGGTCGGATTCAAGAAAAAAGAGCTGGTGAAACCTGAGACAGGCAACGGAGGTTTATTTTTTCCCAGATCAAAGTTTTTCTCAACCGAATCTCTTGAAAATGCTTTCCAAAGATACATATTGAATTATAGTATCAAATCCAAAATCCATATTTGATGCAAAAGAGTTTTGAAGAGGTGTTCAAGTTGATTTGGCACCTATTTTGGGGGAAATGAATTAGGGTTTATTTCCAAACTTGGAAAATTCGAATTTCACCTTCCTCAAGAGATATCAAACAACCTTTGAAGGCTTATCTGCACAACACATATGTTCTACATGACCTGAAGACCATAGAATGAGGAATTGACCTCATTTTGAGGATCTCTTCCTCTCTTTTTGTAAAATTGTTTTGACTTTCTATCTTTAGCATATCTGATCCATTCTTCTAGGATCTGAACTTTTATTGTAAAGCTATAAAGCTGAAGATATGATATAAACTAAGGGTTCAATCTTGGATACATTTTGCTACTATAATAGACTATTATTTTGATAATAGAATCACAGTCTTCTTTTTCCTTCAATATCAAATTTCTTCATGTACTTCATCTTTCTATTATTTACTTCATTTTTTCTTAGCTTCTAAGGATTTTCATCTCTTTATTAATCTCATAAACTTGAATTAAAGAACTTCTTGCTATCTTGTATGACCCTGCACACTGTTGTATTTGGTTATCTAGATTAGTATTATTCATCCCTTGTTCAAACTTTTTTGTGTGATTATTGATTTCTAAAAGCAATGTCTTATTAGAATGCATTATAAGTGGTCCATTTCATTAGCTATTGAGTTATCCCATTGTTCCAAGCATAACTAATTAATCATATTCTTAAGTTACCAACCATCTTTGACTTACAACCCCAAAGAGTTTCTTGGAGAGCTAACATATAGAATCTGAGTGTATGGAATCATCTCTGATGTCTGAAACTAATGGAAGCACAAGAGTAAATGCATGTTGCATTGGAGGTGCATGCAAAGTACTCTCCTTATGTGTAAGTAGAATAGAGGAGTCATTGTCAATAAACTTAGTGAATTTATACAACCTTGACTTGTGATCCACCTCACCAATTGCAATGATGGAATTGTCATGCATGTCAATTACTGAAAATTAATCTGATGTAAATTCAATCTTTTTACCTTTATGAATGATCTGATAAACCAAGAGTAGATTCATAGAAATCTTTGGAACATGTAAAATATTCTCAAAACTACCATTATGGAGTTCCACTCTCCCCTCTCCCGCTAAATCTACTGGAGTATCATCCCCCATGAGAATAGGGGGTATTGAGCATGGACTCAAGGAAGAGAAAAATTCCTCTTTCGCTGCCATATGATGGGATGGACTAGAATCTATAGTCCATGAATTAGATGAGGAATTAATTGCAACCAAAGCATGATGATTACCTTTTGTAGGAGCATGATCTTCTTCCTTTTGTTTCTTGAATCCCTCTGGAATGAAGTTTCCAAGGTTGTTCTGTTGAAGTGACTCTACCATAAGATCGATCTGTTTCTTCATGTATGTGGATTCTTTATGATTTGGTTTATTGCAGTAAGTGAAATTATTTCCCTTCTTATTATTCTTGGAATCTGAAGAGTCTTTGGAACTTGAAGAATCGTTAAAGGGTTTGGAATATCCCTCCTTCCCGTTCTGTTTGGAGGACCCTTTCCCATCATGCTTGGTGAGTGCATGTGATTTGGGATCATTGATGAGTCCCATCTGTATGAGCTTTGTCTACTCTTGTGTGAGAGGGTCAATGAACTGAGCCAATGTAGGCATTTTCCAATTTGTTCCAAAAAGACATCTGCCAAAATGGAAATTGGAGACATAGACAATGTATTTTGGTCCTATCTTGGCCAATATTGCTAGAATAAGTTGTTTCTCTTGTGTAGACTTATAAATACCACAGTCACCCAAGATCAATAGGAAATATTTACATTTAGTAAACAAATCTTGTATATTATCAAAACTTTTAGTGTCTAAGCTATTCAACTCTATCTCAAGCATATGACCTCGCATCTCATCCTTCATTCCAAAGAGTCCTTCCAAGGTGGTCTAGATATCATTTGGAGTCTTGCATGTGGAAACATGAAACCATAAATTAGTGGATATTAACTCAAGAAGTAGTCCTATGGCCTCATCCTTACGGTTCTCCCATCTGGTCTTCTCAAGCATTGATGTAGATTTTGTTTATGACGCCATCGTCAAATTATATAGTCCTTTTCTTTTGAGTTGGAATGTGGCCTTCAGATTCCATTCAAAATAGTTTTACGGTGTGAGTATTATCACCAGAATTAATTTAAGAACTTGCATCACCTCCATCCTACTATTGATTCTAAAAAGATCTTGAAAACCCAGATCATGGATTTTGAGATATGACTGATGGTGCTATGGAATATATATATATATATATATATATATATATATATATATATATATGATAAAACATGTATATATCCTAAAATATGATGCGGGTTTTGGCGATTTTTAGTGAGCATAAGCATCCCTATTTTATACATCTCTGGTAAAAATTTCACTCCGACCCAGATCGCAGATTTCGAGATATCACAATTTTACTGTAGAAAACCACTTTTTGGAGTGTTGTTAAATCGTCACACCCTAGAAAAGGATGAAGTGTGATGATGATAAATCATCGTACCCTAGTGAAGGACATAGTGCAATGATTGTGAAAAAATGAATCATCACATTGAGAGTGACCGTCACTCCCTTTGACAGGGATAGGTCATGACGATTCCAATCGTTGCACCTTTCGATAGGGATAGGTCACAACGATAGCAGAAACTAGTTTTACTCAAGGACTCTTTCGCTCTTCTTTGGATTTTTTGGGTTTCTCCAAGCAGCTTGTCTTTGATACCATGTTAGTGTTTCATGGAAACGTACACAGGAGACCTAGCTAAAGCATACACAAACAAAGATTATCAAGAAAAGGAAGAGAGATACAATATGAAGAATGAGAATCAATGTCTATTATGATCTAATCAATGAGTGAGTTATCTTCACTCATATTGGGAATGACATCATATAATTAGAATGCATGCATAATACTGATTGTATAAGATTAGAAAGTATAAAATAGAACTAGTTAGTTAACTCCCACTAAACTAGTGTTACTCCAACTACACTACTGTGCCGAAAATAGAAATTTCTCCAACACACATAACATGAATCACATTCATAATTATATCAATTGTCATATTAAATAAAAATATAATAGTCATATCCCTTCTTCTTTTTTTAAATCAACATACATTTTTCGAAAACACCCTAGCGTATCTAATTTCACTCTACCACATTATTCCTCAATGTGTTCACTAGTGCAGTCATAAAGAATATGTCAACAGTTCATACTTTTACACATCCATCAACATTGTCATGCTGAAAACATTCATCGACTCTCAATGGATTTACCAAGCCTGGAGGAGTTTTCTACATTACTCCTCTTAATTAAATTCCTCATCTTTGATTGACCCATGAGGCTCATTTCATGTCATTTTTTCCATTCGGGTGTTATTTTCTTCATGACACTATGTTTCTTAGTGTTGTAACAACATGCCATAGTTATCTAATCATGCATTTGAAATGCATGTACTTACTTACCTAACCAAACTCAGGGATTTGTTCCATTTTTTGTCCACTTTTACAATTTGTTGTTAGTGTACATAAACAACATCATCATTTCAAATAAAAATTTGCATGGATGGAAATTTTCTCCTCTAAAAATTTAAGTAAACAAGACATAGGAATAAAGTTAATTTTTAAACCAAAAGATTGGTTTTCCCTCTTCTACAAACTATGTCAAATGATCTTTGTAGAAATCCTTTCAAGTTCTTCATTGTTAACAGAATCCTTGGCCCGTACATCCTGAGTGTTGTAACTTATATTTGATACCACTCTATAACACACCCGACCCCCTAAAATGTCTTAGGTTGTTGTGGTGTACAAATTTCCTCTTTTATTTTCTCAAATCACTTTTTTTTTTTTTTTAACAAAAACTGGCAAAATTTGTATTAGTTGTGTGGAAGAATTCACTGATTTTACAAAAAAGGGGTCCATATAGACTGTCGAGTTTTCCCTCTTAGAGAGAGGATTTTACAAAAGTAGGGATTGAAATTGGAACAGAGTTTGAAACATCCCCCTTGCTTTTCAAAATTTCTAAAATTTGAATTCCTCGGATAGATCTGGAAATAGATATTCTTGATACAGATTATACGACAAAACATTAAGATTTTGAAACTTAGTTACCCTTTTTTTTTTGATGTGATACATGTCCACCATGTTTTTTGGGTGCAGCTCGTTCAGATCAGGGATTTGGTTGATCAAGTTCGACTGTGCAGGCCTTGAATTTTCCTGCTTCTCTCTCGGATTGATTAGAGGTGACTGTGTCCCTTCCAACTGTTATAGTCTTCATTGCATTGTCTCCATATTCAAGTGGTTTTCCTCACTTTTGATGCATTGAGAATAACTTTCATCTTGGAGATTTTCGATCATGAATCTTTGATGGGAGAGTGTTTCCAACTCAAAGGCTCTGTTGGCTCCCATTGCACCAAGTTGTACTCTAATTCTTCTACACCTGTCACATTCCTCTTCCCAAGCTTCCTCTCCCCAGCTTCCTGAATCCACCAAAGCTTCATTTCCTTGTTGCATTATTTCTTCTCCTTAAGAGATTTCGGTCCTAACAATTTCTCAGTTTTTCTGTAGGGGACAAAAGGAATTTCACATGAAAGAAAGGGGGTGGCTAGTCTACAACAGAAGAACAAGTAGGGGCAAAAACGACCATCTAACCGGGGGGTGAACAAAGAGGCCTGAGGACATTTCAATTCTTGGGAGGTCTCGAAATTTATGAGGAAGATGGTTCTAGAGCCATAGAAAGTGAGAGAGTGACACCACGAGACCTTGAAGGGGACAAAGTTTAGAAAAGGCTCAGATAGAGGGAGGAACCAGAGTCCTAGGAGCCGAGAGAAATGATTCAGAGCATTGATTCTGAGAAAAAGGAAGACACCGAGAAGTGAAAAGAGAGGTCAAGGGATACCTGGGGGGTGACGAGGGGAGGAGGATAAAAAGAACCTAGAATAGGGGTGAGGAAGGAATAGAGGGAATTAACCAAATAACCATAATTTTGGGCAAGGACGATGCCATGATTTCCCATGGGTCCATTAATGGATAGGGTGTACTTACTTGGGTGCTCGAAGGAGAATCCCTACAATCCATTCCATTAGGTGCCATGAACTCGAGTCTGGAGGTGCGAATAACATCAAGGAATTGAATGTGTTGTGTGGGATGGATTTCCCGTACCTCTTCCACCATCCTTTTATGCTTGGTGATAGGATATCCCATGCACTCTATGGTTCTTTCTGACTTACCTCCTCATAGAATGATGGATCTAGAGATATCATTAACCACCTTTTCACCTCATACAAAGAGTCTCGAACATGCTCCATACCACCTGGTCAACCCAGGGTATCCCTTCTTGACGTGGATGTCGACCTGATTCATCCTTGTGCTGCTGGCGATTCTCTTTTTCTTCTTAGGTGGACTCATTCTCAACTTCACAAGGTTCCCCCCCCCCCTCTTTTGTCACTTTGGATTTGAGGGGTGTGGGCTCCTCTCCTATGCATGTGCCCTTTGTTTCTATTTGAAGCCTCGGTGTGGTGCCTTCTTGTATTGTCCCCCGCCATTTCATAGTTAAGTTTGATCATTAGTACAGGGGGCTAAGTTTGTCACTCCATCTATACTTAGGGAACTAAGCATTTCCCCTATTGTTGCATTTTCCATTTTGTCTTCTTTAGTGTTGTTTTCGCTCATTATGTGGTAGAAGGTTGTCTTAATGCCCCGAGAATCCATCCTTATTCTATCTATGAATTTCTTTAGGATTAGATCTTCGGGGTTTGATCCATGGATCACCATTCTTATTATGTTTTTGGATTCTCCAAGAATGTTGAGCTCTTGAATTTTCTAAGTTTGGGTGAGATGTATGCCTTTTAGGAGAGCGTAGGCCTTAGCTTTATTATTAGTATCCGTCCCAAGATTCCAGTGGTAACTTAGGCATTTTTTCTCTTTGAAGAGACCCCCCCTGCGCCTGCCTCCCATAGGTTTCCCTTTGAAGCTTCATTAAAACAAAGAGTATGAACTTTTTGCTTTTGGATCCAAGGTTCTATGTTGTGTATGCTATGAAGCTGTCAGCTTGATCTATGCATTGCGATAGTGTGTTTAGAGGTCTTAAGGCTGAAACATTCCATCCAATATTTTTCTCGGTCATTCCAATTGATTGGATCTTCCACCTTTAAAGGTTTTGAGTTCATACTTTCTGAGAGGATTAGCTTGGCTTTAACAACCACTGTTTGAGGAGGAGAGATAGTCCCCTTGATTTTTTTTTATTTCTAGTTAACCAAAGTTGCCAAAAAACAAACTTTAACACCGCCCTCCATATTATCTTCATAATTGACTTGTCCTTAAAGGATCCATGGTAGTACTTGTCACAATTTCCCAAGATGGGATTTGGAGTTGGGGGACATCTTATCTTTCAAGAAAGATCCCCATAAGCGATTTTCCAAACAATTCACGAGAAGGGACGGTTCCAAAATAAATGATGTATATTGGCTTGACTATTTTGGAAAAGAGGGCAGTTGAAGGGGCCGTTGAAGCCTCTTTTCATAAGTTTTTCCCCAGTTAGGATTTTCTCATGCACTAGGGTCCAGATGAAGAATTTTACTTTGGGTAGGGAGTCATGACTCCAGACATCTTTCCATTTTGCTAAGTTCTGATGTTCTCTCATGATGGAAAGGAACATGTTATATCCTTCTTTTATTGAGTATTCATTTTTCCCCCATTCCTGATTGTCTGTAGTGGCTTTAAGTACGGGGGATTCCCCTCTTAGGAGATAAGTCAAACAATGTGCTTGATTGGTCAAGTGCTCAAGAACTCTCCCCAGGTCCCAATCCTTCCAACTTCCATTCTCATTCCAGACTGATATATCATAGAGGGTGTGTTTGTGTGTAGCCAACATCCATCTTTTTAACTCCCTAATCTCTGCTTCCCAATGATTGATATCCACCCCAAAAATTTGGTATTTCCAAATTCTGATTGTTTTTCCATTTCTCGGGATCCAGGAAAGACATTCTTTGAAAGAGGGGGTGGCGACCCTTATTAATTTTGATATTTTGGAACATGTTATCGAGGTTTGGGGTTTATCCATGCTTCTTTTTATTTTGTCGAGTCTGTATTTTTTTATGAGAGCCATTTTCCACCAATCATTTTCTCCTATCACTATCCTCCAGAGGAGTTTATCTTCCATTTCTAAGTTGGTGATTTCAGGGTCTCTGATTTGAGGCCTTTACTTTTTTTGGGCAGGGTGATTGTGTCCTATTTTACCAAGTGGAATTTTTTGTGATTGGTTTTTCCTCCTTGCCACACAAATTTAGGAATGAGCTGCACCATCTCTTTTAAGATTCCCTTTGGGGCTAGTAGGGTAGAGAATGGATAAATTGGGAGGGCCGAGAGAACAGATTTGATCAGGACCACCTTTCTTGTGGGATTGAGCCACCTTGATCCCCATGTTTCAATATTTTCTTTAAAATTTTGGAGAGATAGGTGCCAAAACTTGCCCGGGAGCACTTTAGTGCAAAGAGGGAGACCTAGGTACTTGAAGGATTTCCATTCTTGGGTAATGGTGAATCCCATGATTTGAGAAATCCCCTCTCAGATGACTGCATAAACATTCCAGGCATATATTTGGATTTTTTCTTTGATCAGGATCCCTCCCGAGACTAGAAGGAAGGTATCCAGAACTTGAAGGATTCTTCTGGCCAAAGTTTTTGAAGCCCCACTCAGGAGGATTGTATCATCTGCAAATTGAGATTGATTTAGTCTTTTAACTCCTTCAACGATTTTGATTCCTAGAATAGTTCTATTTATGTTTTCCCATTCTAGATTTCAGTTTAGGGATTCTTCCATGATCACAAAGAGTAGGGGGGAGAGGGGGGATCCATATCTTAATCCCCTTGAGGCCTTGAATAAGGGACTAGGTATTCCATTTAGGAGGGGTGCTATCTAGTGGGAGGCAATGCAGGATTCTGTCTAGGCAATGAAGTTTTGACTGAATCCAATTTTTTCCAGAACTCTAAAGAGGAAATTATGCTCCACTATGTCGAAAGTGTTTTCCATATCTAGTTTTATAGCCATGCCCAAGTCTCCTTGAGAGGTATTGGCATGGATTTTCTCTTGAACCAAAATGAATTTATCCCAAATCTGGTGGCATGCTACAAATCCTCCTTGATTTGACAAAATTAATGATATGAGAAGGGGGTTTAGCCTGTTAGCAATTGTTTTGAAGAATATTTTGTAGAAAATATTACAAAGGGAGATGGATCTAAGGCGATTCAGGGAAGAGGCTCCAAATATTTTGGGAGGAGAGCTAGGAAGGAAGAGTTGGTAGTGCCTCCTAGATTTTTTGTCTTGTGCCCAAAACGTATCATCCTTATGAAGTATTTTTTGATGATGTGCCAACATTTTTTTATAGAAGTGTAGGGTGAAGCCATCTGGATCCGGAGGTTTTTCTTCTTGAAATTGTTTTAGAGATTTTATAATTTCTGCTTCTTCAATGGGTCTGTCTAGGTGAGCATTGTCCTCCTCTGTGCTCTTGCTGGGTATGTGTTGGAGAAAGGATTCAATTATTTGATTCTCATCCCTGTTAGATGTGGTGTATAAATTTTGAAAATGCATGGAAGCATGTTGCTTGATTTGGTTGAAGTCCTTAAGAATTTCTCCATTGGGGGTTTTGATTTCTGAGATTTGATTTGTCCAATTCCTGACTTTTCCTTGGTTGTGGAAGAAGGAGGTATTTTGGTCTCCTACTTTCAGCCAAAGGCTTCTGGACTTTAAGCACCATGTGATTTGCTCTTCTGTTAGTTATTGTAGATACTCATTTTGGATTTTTTGTTCTTTAATGATGTGATTTTTATGGATCTCATTAGTTTCCATTTCCTCCTCTAGATTTTCTAGCTGCATCTTTTTGTTTTTGGCTTTGTTTTGCGAAGAGATTTTTGCCAAGATCTTTAGGAAATCGTTTACCAATTTTAGTTGATTCTCCCATATGTAATTGGGTGATCCTGTGATCCACTTATTCCATATTTGAGAAATGTATTGGATGTTCTTGAGGCAATCCATCCATAGTGGGTTGAATTTGAAAGGAATGGGGCCCCAATTTTTTTGAGCTTCGAAGACCAGTCTTATGGGTCGATGATCAGAACTTTCCCAAGGGAGGTTCAAAGAGCACGACTTGTCTGGAAGTGCCAAGAGGGAGCTACTGATCAATAATCTATCTAACCTTTCTTCTATGTGCCTTGGGCCAGCTCTTCTATTATTCCAAGTGTACATTCCTTTGTTCGAAGGAACATAAAAAATATCAAGATCCGATATAAGGTCATCCAACCTTTCCCGAAATTGATCTCTCACCATAGTGCCACTTTACTTTTCCTTTGATCCTCTAGTTGTATTGAAGTCTCTGACAATAATAACATTCCTGGGGGGATTTTTCATGGCCAGGTCCAGAAGGGATTGCCACCATTCATTTTTTTATATATAGTTATTTGGCATATAAACATTTATTATGGAGTAGTTCATACTGAGTATTTTTGAGGAGATTGACAATTAGCCATAATTGGTTTTGCACCTGATCCATTAAGTCGAATTCCTCAGTCTTCCAGAAAGTACTTATTCCTCCTAAGGCCCCTCTTGAAATTACTACTCACCCTTCGCTTTTTTTCCAAATTTTTTTGCATGTCTTTGAGGATTTCCTGCTCCCTCATTTTAGTCTCCTAGAGCATGAGGATTGAGGGTTTTTCTGTTTGAATCAACTTTCTAACTTCTTCCTTATTGACCTTTCTTCCCAATCCTCTACAATTCTAGGAGATGACTTTCATCATTTATCAATGTGCTTTTGTGCCCCCCTTTTGAGGGCTTTGATGTTGCTCCCTTATGTTGGGCTGCCTTGTTTTTCTGAGATTTTCCATCTTTCTTTAGAACCTCCTCAATTGTTTTCTGAATGCCTAGTTCTTTTTCTCTGTCTATCGTCAATTATCTTTTGTTTATTTTATATTTTCTTCCAAGTTTATTGGTGTTCGATGGTTGAGTTAGCTCTAGATCAGAATCACTTTCTGAGGTGTCTTTTCTTTCTTCTTCTGACATTTATAGGTTTTCCAAGGTTTGGTTGGGGAGAGATTTTGAGGAATCCCCACTCAAGTCCAAAACTTCTTTTTCTTTTTCTTTGCCTTTGTTGTTCCCTTCTCTTGCCACTTATTTTCCCTCTCTATTATTTTCTTCCTAGGATTTCCTGATTTCTTATACATTTCCTTCTAAGTTGAGTCTAATAAATCTATTGTGACTTGATTCTCCTTTTTGTGGAGAGTCGGGTCTTGTTTCTTTTGGATCTGGGGGTTTTTCTTGTTGGCTCTGAGTCAGGATGGACTAATTTTTTCCATTTTTTTTTCTGCTTTGGTTGTTGCCAATGATCTTGTTTTGGCTCTCGGTCTTGTATGTCTTTGGCTTGAGGACAAGATTTGGAAAAATGACCATATTCGTGGAAAGTTTTGCATTTGAAGGGGATTTTCTCATAGTCCACTTGTTGTATGTATAACCAGCTGTCTAGATTTAGTTGTATTGCTTCAGGAAGCCCTTTTTCCAAATCTACTTCTACACATAGTCTGGCGCAATCCTATAGGCCCTCTCATGGTTCAACATAATCAATGTACTTTCCGAGGGTGTTTTGTATGTTTCTTATAGTTTCATCATTCCAGTAGTGAAGGGGAAGGAAAGGCAGTCTTACCCAGACTTGGACTGTTGAGGGTATATCATTTTGGGGGATAAATTTAGGAGTCCACTTATTTAAATACATTCCTTTTCCCCCGATGAAGTAAGGTCCACTTCAAAAAATCAGATATCTATCTTCTTTTTTTTCAAATAGGAAGACAAAGAACCCCTTACCACAGAAGGTTTTCGACATTTGTCCCTTGATCAGTTTGCACCAGTTCGCTTCCAACCAGAGGTGCATGGATTTTGGGGATGGCCACAATCTAGTAAATTGATCGATCTATCTTTTGTTTTTCAGTCTAAGAGCCAAGGGTCGTGTGGAGGGAGAAAAAATGACCACCTTAGGGATTTCAATTTCTTTTTTGACAAATCATGAGGGGGGGCTTGGAGCTTTAGCATAAGATGAAATGAGGTCATGGAAGGCTTGTATATCTGAGGATGAGGATCCCAGGGGATGATCCCCTCCCTTAGAGGGGGACATTAAAGCTCTGACACCCTTGACTATTAAAACCTAAATTGTAGATCCGACGTCACTATCAGAGCCACATCACATATGTTGAATGTTGTATTTATCAAATCACCTTTCTTAATCACTCCTATAAATCCAATTCTGATCTCATAATCTAGTTATGTTCTTCGAGCATTTTCCAATGACTGTGTAATATACCAGATATAAAATGTATGCAAAACTGAAATAAAATTCTAGTAATGGCACAATAACAACAATATAACCAGAACATTCACCACAATAACACTGAAATGATATAAGAATAACAACAAAAATAGCACTTTGAAACTAAAAGAAATGTTCACGGGCATCTTTGAGGGGGCAACCTCCAGTTGAGTAGATCTCTATTACAATAATATCCAAGATAGGTTTCTCATACCCTCGAATCCTATTTATACTAAAAAGAAGCATCTAGAGGAAGATCCTTCTAGAAGCAGAAGCTTCTATTAGGTCTTCTTACATCCACCTTATTCTATTTTATTGAAAGGCCTTATTAATATTGACCTTTATTACATCTGAATATATTTTTCTACCTATGTGCGTGTTAGGACCCTAACATGTCCACCCCCTTAAAAACAACCTTGTCCTCAAGGCTTGAGATGAGGAAATTATTGCAGAATGGTAGTTGGTTCCCAAGTGGTGTCTGCTAGAGTTGTATCTTTCCATTGTAATAGCACTTCCTTGATGGTTCTCTGACATAGGAGATGCTCATGTTGGTCCAAAAATACTTGTGCCTGTAGCCAAATGGATCCTTCTTCAGCTAACTCTGGAAGGTTGGTTTGAATTTGGCACTTAGCTCCAATCACCTTCTTTAAGCATGAAACATGAAAAACAGGATGTAGCTTCAAATTGTTGGGTAAATATTACTGATAGGCGACTTTTCCCAAATGCTTGAGTACAATACAAGGACCATAAAATTTGGGTGCTAGGTTCTGACAATGCTCGACCTTGAGTGAAGTTTTCTTGTAAGGTTGCAGTCAAAGAAACACCTGATCCCCTTTTGCGAATTGACGTTCAGAGCGACCTTGATCCGATTGTTTCTTCATGTGATTCTATGCCATGACCAAATTATCTTTGAGGGTATGGAGAATAACCTATCAAGATGTAAGTGTTAGGTAAACCACCTAGAACTTTGAGGCACCTGGTAAGTATGAGAGAACGGAAGGTGGATTTTCTCCATATACCGCTTCAAAAGGAGTCATGCATGTAGTTGTATGGTATGAGGTGGTGTACCACCATTCAACTAGGGGTAACCATTGAGCCCACTGATTTTTATTTTATGAGGAAAAACACCTCAAATATGTTTCCAAACACTTGTTGATAAATTTTGTTTGGCCATCAGTCTGAGGATGATAAGTTGTGAAGAGATGCAATTTGGTGCCTTGTATCTTGAACAGTTCTTGCCAAACATTGCTTGTGAAATTTGGGTCGTGATCAGAAACAATAGAGTGCAGCATGCCATGAAGCTTGAAGACCTGATCCATGAATATTTGGGCCACCGTGGATGATGTAAATGGGTGTTGAAGGGTGCAAAAATGAGCGTACTTGGAAAGGCGATCAACAACCACCATGATGATGGATTTATTTCCCAATTTGGGTAAGCTAGTAATAAAATCCATAGAGATATCCTTCCAAATAGCAGGTGGAATCGGGAGCGGTTGTAGTGTGCCCAGTGATTTGACTGTTTCTCCCTTGTTTCATTAACACACATCACATTCAACTACAAAATTACAAATGTCTTGTTTCATACCATCCCAGAAAAAGGAGTGTTTGACCCTGTCATAGGTTTTGGTGAACCCAGAGTGCCCTGTTGTGGGTGTAGCATGAAGCTCAAAAAGTATCGTGGATTTAAGCTTTGATTGTTTACTTAAATACAAATGGCCTTTGTATTGAAGTTCCTCATGGAGCCAAGAGTACCCTAGGGAAGCTACAGCCTTGGACTACAATTGGTGGATCAACTGCGAACTTTTGGGATCTTGTATCCATTCCTGGTGAACAACTTGGAGCCAATCTAGTACAATGAATGAAAGTGAAAAAAGGGATCCTTCATCTTCATGTTTTCGGGAAAGTGCATCTGCAACCACATTGTCTTTTCCTTTCTCATAAATGATCTCATAATCATATCCAAAGATTTTAGTCACCCATTTTTTTTGTTCTGGGGAGGAAATGATTTGTTTCAGAAAATACTTGAGGCTTTGATGGTCTATCTTAATTTGGAAACGTTGCCCCAATATATAAGGATGACATAGATCCACAATATGCAAAATAGCCAACATTTCCTTTTCATAGATGGATTTTCCCAGATTTCTTTCAGATAGTTGCTTGCTGGTAAAGTCCAAAGGTCGACCCTCTTGCATAAGGACAACACCAATTCCTTTCCCCGAGGCATCATATTCCAGCACAAAGGTATTTGTGAAATCGGGAAGGGAAAGAACTGGAGTGGTGCACATGGCCATCTTCAAGGTCTGAAAAGCTTGAGCAGTGGCTAGAGTCCAAGTGAAAGAGTTCTTTTTTAGGAGAGGAGTGAGAGGTGATGAAATTTTCCCATAATTCTTAACAAACTTGTGATAATACCCTATTAAGCCTAGAAATCCATGCGAGCTCTTAAGAGTCTTTGGGTGAGGCCAGTCTTGCATAGCTTCAATATTTTTAAGATCCACCCTGATGCCATCTTTGTCAACCATATGACCCAAGTATTCTACTTTTGAGGAACCAAAAGCACATTTAGACTGTTTCAGAAAAAGTTGGTGCTGAGAGAGTAGATGGAGAACTTGATCCACATGAGCAAGATGGTTTGTCTAGGTTTTTCTATAGACGAGGATATCATCAAAGAAAACTAAGACAACATGGTGGAGAAAAGGATGGAAGACATGATTCATGAGTCTTTGGAAGGTGGAAGGGGCATTACACAAGACAAAGGGCATGACCAAAAACTCATAGTGGCCCTGATGAGTTCTAAAGACAATCTTGGGAATGTCTGCCTCTTTCATACGTATCTGGTGGTAGCCTAAACATAGATCAAATTTAGTGAAGAATTGGGCACCACTCAATTCATCCAGGAGGTCATCAATGATAGGAATGGAGAATTTTTCTTTGATGGTAAGTTTGTTGAGGGCACAAAAGTCAGGACACATTCGGCAAGAACCTTCTTACTTCAGGACCGTGACCACAAGAGACGAGTAGGGGATCCTACTGGGGTGGATAATGCATACATTAAGGAGTTCCTGGACCATTTTCTCAATTTCATTTTTTTGGGAAAAGGGGTGACGATACAAAAGGTTATTGGGAGGAAGGCTTCCAAGTACAACGGGAATGGAATGATCATGAACACCACATGAAGGAGGGAGGCCTTGGGGAGTGGAAAAGACCAATTGATGTTTAGAAAGGATGGCTTGGAGGTCTTGCGGTATCGAGGGTGTCTATGTTTCTTGTATGGCATGGAGCTGGGTGATAACACCATAATGACCCTTTTTGAGCATCTTTTCCATGCGATGGGAACTAATGATCTCAGGTAAATTGACAGTGATTCCTTGGAACTTATATTGGTGGCCCTCTTGGTTGGATTTCATGGTTAATTATTTAAAATCCATGAGAATGGGACCCAGAGTCCTTAGCTAGTCTGCACCCAACACAATATCACAACCTCCCATGTTGATAGAAAACATACGGGATTTCAGGTGGTAGTCACCAATTTGGAGACACACATATTCACAACACCCTCCACATTTCATGGAACCACCATTGGAAATCATGATTTGGAAATTATTGATGGCATGGATGTAGCAATGAGTTTCTTGGAAAATGTGGCGATGAATAAAATTATGGGTTCTGCCACTATCAACCAGAATGATGACCTTCCGATGCTTGATGTAATCGATTAGCTTGAGGGTTTGGGGAGTGGAGAAGCCAGTGAGAGCATTGAGGGAAATGACCAGTTCTACTTTGGGAGGGTATGAGGGAGGGGTTATGTCAGTGGATTCAGGTGACTCAGACACAGAGGGAGTTTCTTCATATTCTTCCAAAATCTCCTTGGAGATGGCCATAAAAATCTTTTTTTCTTTACACTTGCGGCTCGATAAATATTTTTCATCACAGTTATAACAAAGGCCTTTGAGTTTGCGTTCATCCATTTCAGCCCTGGTCAATTTTTGGATCTTTAGTGGAGCAGAGGGAGTATTGGGATTTACTAGTTTAGGGTGAGGGATAAAGGAGGGTTTGTGGTTTTGAGAAGATACAACTTGTTTTTCTTATTTATCTCTTTTGATAGCCTCCAACCAAATCTCAGGATAATCCATGAGGACATGGGCCTGGATTTCATCCTTGAGGCCACTGATAAAACACTCTCGGAAAAAGGCATTAGACATGCCCTCTGTTCTAAAATCCATGCACTCAAAGGCAACTATAAAGTCTTCCACTATTCCTAATTGTTTCAGCTTTGTCAAACAACCCAAATGGTTGGTGTTAGTGTCAAAGCATTCATAAAGCTATGCCACAAAGTGTGTCCAAGAAATATACCCTTGACAAGAATTTTTTCTCCATTGCTACCATTGCCAATGTTCTTGATCTAGATGGAGAAAACCATACCAGAGTTTGGCCAAGTCATCTATAATGTTGTATAAAGAGAAGTAATGTTCCATTTGGGTTACCCAACTAGTGGGGTCCGAGCCATCAAATTTGGTCACATCCACTGCGAAAGGTGTAGGTGATGTTGAAAGTGATAGTTCTATAAGGTATGGGAATGAGAGGAATGGTCACCGTCAGTATGTGGAGGTGAGGAAGGGGAAGGTTTATCTGTAGGGATATGCTATTTGGTGCAGAGTGTCGAAAAGACTAATTCAAGCTGGGTGGTGAGGTCTTGTTTGATTTCCCCCATTGAGGAATCCATGGTTGTATTGATGGCGACAATGTTGGATCATGTTGTCATTGATGCCAATGGTTTGATTACTTGGGAGATTGTTGGATCATATGTCATTGATGTAAATGGTTTGGTTTGATTGATGTCATTGGTTGATGTCAAGTAATTGATTGACATGATTCCCTTGATGAGAATGTTATATGTCCAAGTGGAAACCAATCGATGCAAAGGTAAACAAATGGATGAACTCTAAAGTGGTCCCCTTATGGTGAAAGCCCTCACGGGAAGACGCTTTGCGGATTGAGTTATCCTAGAAGAATGGTTGGGGGACCCATGCTCTCATTATTGTCTTATCATGATTGATAAGGTGTACAAATGGATGAACTCCAAAGTGGTCCCCTTATGGTGAAAGCCCTCACGGGAAGATGCTTTACGGATTGAGTTATCCTAGAAGAATGGTTGGAGGACCC
>ML777482.1:709790-737364 GCA_009831015.1 Picea engelmannii | reverse complement strand
TAAATGGTTATAAATGACAACAATGGGTAATGAATAAATGTTGAATGCTAATTGATGAGTTTTTGTGCAAGAGGGAAGTTTTGGGAAAAAGAACCCCACACTCATTCACCCCCCCTCTAAGTGTGGTAGGTGTGTCCAATAGACAACATTAGCACTAAGTTGTTTCACTTCTTTTTGGGTCTCAATGAGACTAGATTTCAAGGTGTTGAAGTAAGCTTCCAAGTCTTGGCTATGAGTATGGGCCATGAGGATGAGGAAACTAAAAAGGGGCAGGTAGGGTAAAAACTTTTGTCCAAAAAAATGATATGGATGAATATGATAAGGGCAGAGAGATGAATCCAATGGAATAGGTCTTAAATAATGGTGAAAAAATTTCCCGACTTCTATTTTTTTTACAGAGTTATACTCTGGTCTGAAGAATACTGTATAGTGGAAATGCCCAAATTCTTAACCAGAAATAAATGTGCATTTACTTGGCAACCTGAACACAGTTGCGGGACAATAGATCTTGTCTATTATAATTTGTTTATGTTTCTATCCCCCAAGGGTTAGGTATTCAAGGGTTCTACAGACAAGGGTTTTCCCTATGCTACAACTCTCTGATATATGTGTGGGGTCCAACAGTAGTACTCAACCCAATATCTCAAGGCACTAAATAAGGAGGATATATTGTACCCTTAGCCATACTACCTAACTACCCATGTACTATAAAGTATCTTCCTGAGTGTTTTTCTTGGTGACACTATAGCAGTCAGGAGGTCGATCGATTTATCTAAAGAGGGTTTCAGGAAATCTAGGTCGATCCGTACACAAGTGTTGTCTGATGCGCTACCACTTGAAGGGGTACAAACATAGGTTAGAAGGGTGGCCAATAGATGTGTTCTTAAGTACCACTTGTATTTCCTGTGTGTATGAATCCCTCAACCACGGGTTTATGCGCATAACGACATATCGCTGTGGCTTAAAGATGCTGAAATACGTCTCTACCCTGAAAAAAATTTAACCCACACTTTCTGCAGAGGAAAGTGCTTTGATACCACTTGTAATATACTAGATATAAAATGTATTCATAACTGAAATAAAATTCTAGTAATGGAAGAACAACAACAATATAACCAAAACATTCACCATAATAACACTGAAATGATATAAAAATAACAACATAAATAGCTCTTTGAATCTTAAAGAAATGTTCATGGGCCTCTTCAAGGGGGAAACCTCCAGTTGAGCAGATCTTTATTACAATAATATCCAACATAGGGTTCTCATACCCTTGACTCCTATTTGTACTATAAAGAAGCATCTAGAGGAAGATCCTTCTAGAAGCGGAAGCTTCTATTAGGTCTTATTACATCTGCCTTATTCTATTTTATTGAAATGCCTTATTAATATTGACCTTTATTACATCCAAATATATTTTTCTACCTATGTGTAGGTTAGGACCCTAACAGACTATAACCATGCTCAAAACCAATCTCAGGATCAAAATTTATGTCCTTTCCAATTTTTCAGGCCTTCTTCTTTCTACCCCCATGTGGCACCCACACCACTCATACCATTTGAATTGGATTAACGTGTCACAACATGTAAACCCTGTAATGTGGCACATCCAAAACAAAATAAGAAGAGAACACTCAAAAATAGGCGATGGATATGGAAACTAGTTCCTTACCTCACTAGTCACCAATATCTGATGGATAGCCATGCTTGACATAACAAAAATTCCTCCTAGTTTTCATTTATCTGGTGGTCTGGTCCCGAGAACCATACTACCAAGAACACACACCCACTAGGAACCTCAATCCATCAGGCCCCTTGCCCCATTGGGAACTAGGAAAACCTCATCCCAAGTTTTGACATATCCAATTCCCTTGCAGTTTCTGGTTATCAAGTGGTTTGGTCCCTAGACCCTTACCCCAAATGAGAACAAAAAAATCAACTAAGCACTAGAACCCCAAGCTTCACCAATTTCCTTACAACAAGCCTTTACTCATTTGGTGGTATAGTTCTCCAAGTTAACAACTCTCTCCTAATATTTTATAAGAGATCAATGACCAAGTTCTTTGAAATCCCCAATTTTGATGGTTCATATCTATCCATGGGCTCAAAGGCATGTAAAATCCACAAGTCCATTCCTCAGTCTTCTCTCTCAGGTGCTGACACTTGTTCACTTTCTATAGGATAAACTGAATGACACATGTCTCAACTGCATCATCCTGGAATCATAGGAACATGCCTTAAACCTCCTTCTGCTCACATTCACACAAGGGAAATGGGTCAGAGTCCTTCTCAAAACCCCTCTTAACTAGGCACCAAGAAATTGAGGAAGAAACATAAAGGATCACATCCTTGAGAACTTTGGTGGCCCAATGGTTAGATTACTCCTCTCTTAATCCAACAACCAAGAAACAATTTTCCTCATATTTGACAACTAGGATTTAAGGGAATCGAAATAAAGGTTTATGCTCGACAGGGTCCACACTTGAGCCGCCCACAAATATTATTCCAACACATATCATTTCACTGTGGCATTTTGGATACCACCCTAGCACTCTGCATCATTATTAATTTACCCTCTTTGTCTCCCTTGTTTACAAGTGTAAAAGGTATGGATCCTTACGTTGGAAACTCATCTCACTAACATCGAGATTTAACACAACAATGATGACTAAATGACCTAGGCCTCAGGTTCCCTAATGATGATTGAATGATTGAGGTTTATCCTCCCCTTTGATTCAACAACTATTCTTCTCATCAGGTTCTTTGGGTTTCTTCTCTTGATCTCCAGTATTCATACTCATGATAAGAGAGAATTATATCGTAAATTTGAGTGCGAGATGACAAAATTCAACTCCATGGAAGAATCAATACTTCCATATAGGTATAAATCTCAACATGCTTATACAAAGGTCATATATTCCCACTAAATTCATGTTTCAAAAAGGAAAAGGACCTGTAGGGGAAATTTATAACATAAATAAATCATACTCCCATGCACTCACTTATTTTTCTAAGTTCAAAGATCTATGTCCAGGATTCCTTTAAATCATGTCCTCATAGGTTAAATAACCAGGAAATTAAAGCATAGAAAAATAAACTATAAATTACATATCCAAGTAGATCTCTTCATTTATCATTCATCAGAAGAGACAATAACCAACAAGGAGCACACATATAGAGAACATCAATATACACAATATTTCTCTCTCTTGAATTTCATTCAGACATCCAAATAGTTTCATAAATTTCATAGTTAATAATAATATTACATGAATATCAAGCATCAAGCCATTGAGGGCCAGTGTGAATTTCTCTATTTAGATAATGATGGAGAGAAAAAATAACTAAAGGTGATCTCCTTTCCACCCAACTATAGGCTCAGATGCACTACATTTCTACAATCTAGCCACCCCCATGCCAAGCCATGATACAACCAGGTGAAAATCTCACGCTCTTAGAGAAATTTGGAAATATGAAGGTCACTATCCTTCACACAACCACTAGTTTAAAATCCTTACACCCACCATGACCAGGGACTCCAAGAGGTTTTATTAGTTGTCCTCCCAACACCAAATTCCTTCAAATATATTATAGATGTTTGAGATCCACATACATGAAAACTCCAAATATATGAATTTATGGATTTATGAAATCCATATAAAGCGTATTCCCTTTGAAACAAATTGAGATCTATGAATTCCATTTCATATAGGACATGTCAGCATAACATGTCACTTTCCATATTTAATTAACATCGAGAAAATAATGATACTTTGGATACCATCTAATATGCTAGGAGATTTGGTTCCAATCTGATGTGTTCGTGTCATGAATATCTATATGTTGAGTAAGGTAGACATGTCATACCAAGATTGAGACTGCATAAATCTAGATAATACATGTGGTGAGAAGGAAATGGGTGAAGGAATGACACATTAACTCCACATCAACACCAAAAAGGGTGACCCATAGGATGAAAGGGAGTTTTATGCTATCTTGGCACATGGGGTACATTAATTCGATCAAAGGGGAATCACAAAAGGAAAACCAAATGAATTAATCTTGATTTGATTCTAAATTTGATGGTTAGGAATAATAAGAAACTAGGCAAGTGAATTAATCTGATATCTCAAAGACCTGATGGAGATCATTCGATTGGCTCATAGGATAGGGTTGCGAGAAAGGTAATCTGATAGGATTCCTAAAAAACATAACCCAAATTGAACACTCTAATGGAGCCCATCTGCTAAGATAATTCCAATTGGATTGTTGGGTTTCAGGTTTTGGTAACTAGGATGAGTAAAGTATATTTTCAAACCGACAAGGAGAGTCCAAGAAGGTGGATCTGATATCCTTTTGGGATTTAGATCTTAGGGACAACCATGAGAAAATGGTAAAAAATATCTCTGGCGTGTACAATCCTGATAAGGTAAATCCAATGTTAAAGGTTCCCAATAAGGATAAAGGTTCCAACCATGGATTAGTGTTTCGAAAAAATAATAAAATACAATAAAATTTAGTCCTTCGAATAGAAATGAAATAAATAGAAAATAATGCATGGTGATAAAATAAAATCTATCTAGGGTTTCAGAAATACAAGGCCTAATTACGAATGTTGGATTCAATGAGGATCAATATCTAATTAGAGCAAAGTATGGCTAAGAGGAACACCATTAGGGATCCCCACATGCATTACAAGTTTGAAGCGATCAAGTAAATAAATATGTGTTTTCCCATGTCACGCTTGAGATTTCCATATTTTTGATTAATCAGAATCCCTATTGTTGAATTTTCTCTGTGTTCTATGAACAAATGCACATGATATGTTTCTTAGGAATAGTCTTTTTGAATACTTGAAACAACATAGGTAGTTGGTAAATAATGTGACTTTTCAAGCCTGTTCCTGTAACCACAATATGAATAAATGTGTTTATGCAAGTAAGAAGATACTACTTAGTACATTATAAATTTTACATCCTTTCCCTGGTCATTACCAAGTCTATGAAAAATATCATAGTTTGATCAATAATCTAGAAATGAAATGAATGAATTCCTTAGAAATAATCATCTATGATCTTGGCCTTTTATGAATAATTTTTCACTGCAAACCAAATGTTATGATGATCTAAAGAGATTGTTTTCTTGCTTAATTGAAAATAATATCTCAAACTCTTGGAATAGATTAAAGTTCTTCTAATTCCAGTTATGGAATTTAAAATAAGGAATATAATTAACATGTGAGGGATTTAGGATAATAATAAGGATAAGTAGGTACAATGCACAAGAAAGAGAATGAAAAATGTCAATATGTTATTCATTCAAGCCAACCATATAATTCTCAATGATGCCATGAGATGACATTTCAGACCGAAGCATAAGAATTCAGGAAGTCCTCAAAAGAAAAATCACTCATGGAATAAGATGGGGTATCAAGCCTTGCATTAAAATGAGATCAGCAATATATTCAAATATATGAAAACCAATTAGTGTAAAGGATAAAAATGCAACCTGTCAATTTCATCACAAAAAGGGTCAAAGAAGCATCAAAATTAAAATGTATAATGAAGAACATCTTAAAGTAATAAATTAGTGAGATCATCAATCATGAGAAACATCCCCAAGGTTAAATAAAAAATGCATATATTAAACCCACAACTTCCTCAAGGTAGGTAAATAATAATTACTAGGCTAGTAGAATTAGTTTATTAGGCATTAGATATCAAATTTAGTAGGGGCATATTTCCTTTTACTTATAAAAGTAAAATTAAAGGAGATTGGTTGTGGCCATAACTCTTTCCATCTATCCCTTTCCCCCTATCTCCCTCCTTCCCTGTATACCCCCCTTTCTCCCACCCCCCTCTCTCTTTCTATCGTATAACAAACATACTCTCTCTCTACCTCACTCTCCCCCTCATATCTCTCCCCCTCCATATATATCTCCCTCTCTATTCCCCCTACTCTCTCTATCCCTCTCATTCTCTACCTCTCTCTACCTCTCTTTAAGCCCCTCACTCTCTCTCTATCCCACTCTCTCCCACTCTACCTCTTTCCCACTGTCATTGGAGAGAGGAGGGAAGGAGAGATAGAGATAGGTAATTAGTGAGATATTGGGATGGAGGGAGGGAGGTAGGTAGGTCATAAGAGAGAGATAGAGGGAATAATAGAGAGAGGGAGGGAGGGAGTGAGAGGAAAATAATGAGAGGGAGAAAGAGAGAGAGGGAAAGGGGGAGGGTGGGGGGGGTAAAGGAGGAGAGAGAGAGGGGGACAAAGAAATAAAGGGTGACAAAGAGTGGGAGAGAGAGAGGGACATAGTGAGAGCGATGGATGGGGGAGAGATAGAGAGAGGGACACATTGAGAGAGATGGAGAGGTGGGGGGCGAGAGAGGGGGGGGGGAGAGAGAGGGATGTGGAGAGAGAGGTGGAGTGAGTGAGAGGGAGAAATAAAGAATGAGTGGGTAGAGAGAGAGGGGGAAAGAAAGAGAGGTAAAGGGGGATATAGTGGGGGGAAGAGAGAGAAGGAGAGTGGGTGAGAGGGGAAAATTGTTTGGGGGGACCTATATACCAAGCTTGGGCCCCTACCTTTTATTTACTACTATCCCCCTCTATGCCTAGGAACATTCCCCCACTTCGAACCTAGCCCCATGTACCCCTATGCCCCCACCTATATCTTACCCTTATCCCCCTCCACATTTGATATCTAATATCCCTATTCCCATATATCTTCTTAGGGGCCCCATAACCCCTACAACTTCATCCTAGTTCTCTAACCATTTCCCTATGTGTCAAAGAACTTTTAATCCTAATTCCCCAAGCCCTATAAATACAAATACCTAGAATCAATTAGAGATGATTTTAGGATAGTGTGGACACCACATCAACAAACTCAAGGAAGCACTTTTCTCAATCTTTCTTAAGAATGTGTGGTATGGTCCGTCTATTAATGAAATAAACCACTTGCTCCCCATTTTTTGGGCTATAAGCATAGGAATGTGCATGTCGTCCTAGATTGCATGTGTGTTCCTAGAAACACACACATATACCCAAGAACACATGCATGCTCTTAAGAGCATGTGCACAATTTTTCCTAGGGGATACTTGGCCTCCTATGTGGAGGTTCATAGGAAACTAATATTATCACACCAATAACTCATTCACATTCCTAGCAACACACATGTGTTCCTTCTTGAGGACATTTGTGCTCACCCTGTTGCCACTTTTTTGTCTAACGAATTCATGTGGACACTCATAAATGTATAAAAGAAACAAATAAGTGGTCAATAAATATATTCTCCCATTACATGTCACATGTCACATGATAAATACTAGGATTCATACTAAAGGTCGGATTCCATTGGTTCTATACACCGAATTACATACATAGACTTCAATTGGAAAATAAACAAATCCCTTATTCCATATCACATGAGAAATACTAGGATTCATTTTGAAGTTTGGATTCAATTGATTTTGTACACCTTATTACATAAATAAAATGAAAATGGAGTAATCAAATATTCTAGGAAGCATAGACGATTTTAGGGGCCAAATTTTGCCAATGGGGTAATTTTCCATGGTTTTTACCAAAACAATATTCACTATTTTCCATTTTTTCTAAAAACGATTTGCCCAAATTCCATTGAATACAATTATTTTACCTTAAAAATAGATTAAATTTTAGAAAAACTATTTAAAATTCTTATAAATTTGAATATTTTTACAAAACTATCGCCAAACATTTTATATTTTGAATATTAAGGACTAGTAATACTAGCCCATGTTTCTACATTTTAATACAAATTTACATCCTTAAAATGATCCCTGCTAGGAAGGATGACTCCATTTTACTTTCGAGTATGTTCTTGTAAATCAATAATGCCCATCCTGTAAGCATGGGTCCATCTTGTTGAGTGGATGGAAACACATAGACAAAATTTATGGCCAATTTGAACTTGAATCTACACATGGTCATTGTTGGAACTTTCAGATCCATTGCATTCATTTACATTTGAGTTTGAGATTGAATATGCACATTTCCATTGTTCAAACTTGAGTAGGAGCCATCAACACCATGGCCATTTTGATTTCATCATAAGTGTTCAAACTAAAAAGTTTGGATGGTAACACAACATTTTGTGACCAACATTGTATATGGTTATTTTCTCCTTGAAGTTGCAAGAATAATTTATGATGATTTATCTTCTTCCTTTGGAATTGATAAAATATAGAGATAATTTTTAATGTACTTAACCATATACATTTAAATAAATCACATAGAATGTAATATAATACTAGTACAAAACCAAAGAATACAACATAAAATAGATAAAGCCTTAGAAATATCTCTTGTATTAATGATATAGAGATCTATGTTCACTTTCCCCTTTAGGTGGGCAACCTCCTAGAAAAAATATTCAAAATACAACAAAAATTCTTTACAAAACATTACACAACCTTCTACTCAATATATATCTATAAATAGAGAATATTAACTGTCTATGAACCAATTTATAATGAGGGCCTACTAACTAATTTGGACCTTATTAATAAGGATGACTCTTTTTACAATGAGTGACTATTAACTAACTATTTAGTGGGTCTTATTCAAGGATGGTGGATTATACATCAATAAAGTGTCCCAAATAAGGGGGTTAGGGTAGGACCATAACATTCCCTCCCCCTTCGAAAGTAGTTTTGTCCTCAAGGATGAAGGTGAGGAAATTATTATAGAATCTTTGTTGGTTCCCAAGTGGCATTTTTTGGTTACATATATTTAAAATAATACATTTCCATTTCACTTGTAAAATCGATGTCTATTCCCATGAGGCATATTTTGGTTACATATATTTCCACTGGATCAATACTTGCTGGATTGTGTGCTAGCACAACTAATGCTCTATGGTATACAATATTGATTCTCACCAGAGCCAAATTCAACCTTTTTCATCAAGTTTTGGTAGGTTGGTATGAAATTTTCAATTCAATCCCACAACTTTATTCAAATAGGACATATGAAATATTGGATGAATCTTGGAGTGGGATAGGATAGCTAGCTAGTAGGACACTTTTCCAATGCATTATATGATCTAATAGGGACCATAGAGCTTGAGAGATAACTTATGGGGAAATTTATCTTTGAGTGATGTTTGTTTATAAAGATACGGGTGAAGAAACACTTGATCCTATTTGGAAAAAGAACATTCATATCTATGTTGATCAACTTGTTATTTGATTCAATTTTGTACCATAACCAAGTTTTCCTTGATGGTACACATAATGGATTTTCTAGTGTGAATAATTCTATCTACTCCCTGAACCTTGGAGGCGCCTGACACATATGATTCCATGGATAGGGGTTTTGGGCCATAAACATCTTCATATGGTCTCATTTTGGTAGCTCCATGATAAGTGATATTGTTCCACCATTTGGCCAGGGGAATCCATTATGCCCATTGGTGCAAATTTTCAAAAACAAATCATATTAAATAGGTTTCTAAGAACTTGTTGACTAGTTCTATTTGGCCATCAGTTTGGGGATGATATGTAGTACTCATATTCAGCTGTGTACCTTGAATTTTAAATAGCTTCTACCAAAATTCGTTAGTGAATGTGGGGTCTTGATCCAAGACAATGGAAGTGGGAATACCATGTAGCTTAAATATCTAATCCATTAAGACATAGGAAACAAAGGAAGGAGCGAAGGGATGAGATATGGCATAAAAATTAGTATCTTTTTCAAGATGATAGAAAACCATCATGGAAAATATTTTATTACCCATGTTTGAGAGTCCCATGATAAAATATACTAAGATATTGGTCTATATATGTGTTGGGATTGGTAGTGGTTGCAATGCCCTTGGAATATTCACCATATCTCCCTTGTTTCTTTGGAAAGTGTCACAAGATGCTACACAAATTTGGATATCTATTTTCATTCCTTCCCAGAAGAATGAATGATTATTTCTTTCATAAGTTTTATGAAAGATAAAGTGACCTTCCATCGATGATCAATGTATCTCCTCTAAGAATCATTGTTTTAAGGCTAAATCTTTGGCTATAATGGTGCACCCTTTATAGCACAATGTATCTTGTGCCATGTACAACCTTTAAATCTTAGGTGGGTTGGGATATTCCTAAATACATTGGATGAGTTTCCTTAAATAAATTTTCCATCCATTCCCTATGGGTTTCCTCGATTCAACCTGGAATTGGTAAGCATAAGTCAAGGAGTGATCCATCATCCTCAAATTGTCTGAATAAAACAACAATAAGAACATTTTATGTACCATTTTTATATATGGTTTCATAATCATACTCCAACAAGTTGTTGACCCACTTATGTTTCTCTACTAAATACAACCATTATTTGAAGAAGTACATCTAAATATGATTGTATGTCTTCATCTGGAAACACATCCCTATGAGATAAGGGTGCCACGTTTTGGCTGCAGGAAGGGTATCCACCATTTCCTTCTCATATGTGGGTTTTCCCAAATTGTGGTCACACAATTGTTCATTGGTGAATGCCAAGGGGAATCCTTCTTGCATCAAGAATACTTCAAGACCTCTACCCGTGGAATAAAATGTCAATACAAAAGTCTTAATAAAACCAAGGACTGCTAATATTAGAGTAGTACACATGGAATTCTTTAAATTTGTGAAGGATTGCTCTGCTACCTTGCTGTAGAAAAATGAGTTTTTTTTAGTGAAGTTAAGGGACATACAATTTGGCCATAATTTTTCACAATTTTTTTTGTAGTAGCCAGTAATTCCTAAGAATCCCTACAATATTTTAATTGTTTTGGGATGGGACCAATTTTTCATGGCTACCACTTTCTTGGGATCGGCTCATACTCCTTCATTACTTCCAATGCAACCAAATATTCAACCTCAGGAGCCCAAAAATAAAATTTGGAATGATTCAAATATTTGGTTGTACCTCAAGATTTGCAAGGACTTTTCAACATTCTCTATGTGTTATTCCCATTCTTTACCAAAGATCGATATATCATCAAAGAAGATCAAGAAAAAATTGCATACGAAGGTTTTGAAACTATTGTTCATGAGGCTTTGGAAAGTTGATGGAGAATTACAAACATCAAAAGACATCACTAAAAAATGATAATTACCTTCATGTGTTTGGAAGTTGTCCTTAGGGATTTTTGTGATGCAAACGCGCCACCCATGTAGGCACATCTACTCACATAGGACCTTCCTCTCTTCTCGGACCGAAGAACTCAAAGGTTATCCTAATTCCCTATCGGGAATCTTCCTTACCCACAGATTCTCTTCGTCACACGATCCCCTTCCTTAACTTCTCGGAGGATCGAAACTTGCAACTTTGTGAGTCCAAAAGTCGAGCGCTACACTCTTGGATCCCCAAGATTCAATATGTCATTCAACGCGCTGACTTTTCCTGAGGTGTTTCTCTACTCGCGACCTCGCTACTCGTGATACCAAACTTTTGGTTTTCCAACCTCCGATATCCGAGGTGCCGAAACTCCGATGCTCACGTGTGACTTGACCCGTTCACACCCGTCACTTCTATCGGGACTTTCGCGCTATCGCGATCTCACCCCTCGCGACTTCGCTACTCGTGAGGGTGAATAACTTCCCCGTCGACTCCCGATATCCGAGGTGTCGAAACTCGCTCCCTCACAACTTCCGTGGCCAAGTTCTCGAGCCTTTTCTCACGAGGTCTTGATGCACGATACCACGTGCGGATCCAACGGTCCTCCCGCGATCCGGATCCAATGGCTATTTACCTCCTCGCTTCTCGCATCCTCGTGATTTTGAATACCCAAACTTGGGTTCTCACCCTACGAGCTCTCGAGTTCACGATATCCTTAGATCTCCACCACCTATCCCATGTAGATGGACGCTCCTGATCCTCTCGCCACTTCACCGCTTCGCGTACTCACGCCTCACGACTTTGAACAACAAACACTTGGGCGTTCACCCTATGAGCTCCCGAGTTCACGACGTGCCACCTGTCTTCTTTTCAAATCATGTGGATCCACACTATCCTCGGAGTAGTCGAGATCTCACTCCTCGCAATCTTGTGACTCTCCTTACCAAACTTTGGACACTTTCCTCACGAGGTCCCGATAGGTGATCTCATGAATAATCCAACGGCCTTGACCGACTTGGATCAACGGTGTTGCCCCTCCTGAGCTTTGAGTCCTCTCCATGCCTGCGCTGTAACTACCTTTCACTTCTGGGATATCCAACGACTCTCAAAACTTCATGAAATATCTTCCAAAGATTTTGTCTGTTCGTTCTTCCCTTGAGGATTCTGCGAAATAAGGAAGTGTCTCTCCATGGGACTCATTGATCGCTCGCCAACCCGTGACGCTTTCCTCTGGCTTACAACAGAAACTTCCCTGTACTTAGACTTTAGAAAGTTCAAAGGTCTATTCCTCCTGAGCTTTTTCCACTCTGACTCTTTTAGAGGGACTTGCACACATTCCTTGCGCTCAACATTCAACAACTTCCCAAGTGTTGAATACTTCCGACTCTGCGCACTTCCTGCAGCAGCAGTTTGTGATTTCTTTTGCTCAGATTCACAACTAAGACTTCTGCTTCATCCTGTACACTCCTTGCATGGCTTCAACAATGCAATTCCATGTCTGGGTGAATGAGAACAAAAGTTAAACTACTGAGCCTTCATCAACACACTCCTTGCGGATGACTTCAACTGCACACCTTGCAGGAATCTCCTGGCTCAGATAGAGAAACAATTGAACCTCATTCTCTCTCCCTTTCAGACTTCAGTTTGAAACATGAAATCACATGCACAACATATACAAAGCAAATGCATAACAAGAAAGAAAACATTCATGAGCATAACATCAACACACAGAGAAAACAACACAAACCATGTGCTTGAATCAAAGCTTCCTTCTATTAATTCAAATGCCTGTACATGGGTGTTTTCATACAATATTCTCTGCTTTCTCTTCTCTTCTCCTGGGTTGATAATAATACAATGCACAATGAGGGTGTCTATATCTGTTTTCCCTCTCAAACTCTAAACTATCAAATCTAGACTTAAAATCCTATCTACCAACATTAACTAGATTAAATGCCTCCTATCTACCAAAAGACGAGAGCTTAAAGGCTCAAGGTCCAATACAATATACAAATTCACCTTCATAAATGGTTCATTAAAGACTTGCACTAAAATCCCAAAGAACTTCAAAAATTTGGGTTTGTTTATCCAACTGATTTCCGCTTGATGAGTTGGCGATGCTCCTGCATCATACTCCTCGGCTTGAAAACTTTCATGGGATCCTTTCCATGAGCTCCTGCATGGTCTGTCCATACTTTTGAATCTCTGCTTCAGTCTCCTAGCTGGCATATTCCACTGGGTGGCTCTTCCATTTAACCAGATACTCGAAGTATTGCTTTCGTCTGGTCTTTTTTCGCACCCTCTTATCAAGTATACACTCCATCTATGGCTCCCTTGCAATCGACATCTGCTTCTGCCACTGAATTTATGGTTGTGCATCACTTCCAACTCCTACTTATTCATCCTTATATGGATATAAGTCTGAGACATTGAATGTCGGAGATATTCCGATCTCATCCGGCAACTCAATTTCATAAGCGTTTTCTCCCAACTTCTTCACGACTCTGCATGGCCCAATTTTCTTCATTTTTTTCTTATTGTATGTTCCTCTCGGGAACCTTTCCTTCCTCAGATGTGCCAGAACTAGATCACCAACTTAGAACTGAAGTTGTCTCCGATGTTGATCCGCTCTGCACTTATATTCCTGGTTTGATTCCGGCAATCGCTCCTTCACCCTGTTGGGAAGTTCTTCCATCGCCTCTACGAATTCTTCAGCGCTTGTGCTCTTAGTCATTATCGGCTCTGAGTCCCTCAGTTCATATACTCCTCTTGGTTTCCTACCATATACAATCTCAAATGAACTTTTTCCTGTGCTTCTGTTCACTGAGTCGTTGTATGCAAACACTGCTGTGGTGCTCTGCCACCAAGCTTCTTAATAAATCTCCCAGACTTCTATTCACCACCTCTGTTTGCCCATCTGTCTAAGGATGATAGGGAGAACTAAACATCAAGTTAGTCCCCATATTCTTCCAGAGTGTCCTCCAAAAATGTCCAATAAATTTCGTATCCCTGTCCGATACTATGCTTCTGGGTAACCCGTGAAGTCTAACGATCTCCTTGAAGAACAAATTTGCGATATGAGTCGCATCGTTGGTCTTCTGGCATGGAATAAAATGTGCCATTTTGGAAAACCTGTCAACCACCACAAAGATCGAATCATGTCCTCTTTGTGTCCTAGGCAATCCCAATACAAAATCCATGCTTATTTCATCCCACGGCCTCTCGGGTATGGGTAATGATTGATAGAATCCTACATTCTGCTTCCTGCCCTTCGAATGCTGGCAAATTCTACATCTATCAACAAACTTCTTGAATTCTGACCACATCCTCGGCCAAAAGTATGCTTCTCTTAGCTTTGCAAATGTCTTATCATGGCCAAAATTCCCTGCTAATCCACCACTGTGTTTTTCTTTTAACAGATTCTCCCTCATGGAGAAATTTGGAATACATAGTTGATTTCCTCTAAACAAAAATCCATTTTGGATCATATAATCTATCCACAGGATTTTGTCTCTGAGAATTGGATTCTCAGCATCTTCATATGCCTCTGCAAAATCTGCATCACCTGCATACATGTCCCTAAGATTTTCAAAACCCAGTGTTTTGACTCGAAACTCCTGCAGCAACAAACACTTCCTGCTCAAAGCATCAACCACTTTGTTAGTAGTACCTGAAATGTGTTTAATTACAAATGTAAAATTTTGCATATACTCTACCCATTTAGCAGGTTTCTGATTCAACTTCTCTTGTTGAGTCACAAACTATAATGCATGATTATCACTATACAAAACAAATTCTTTTGGGATCAAGTAATGCCTCCACTTCTTCAATGCCCGTATGATAGCATAAAATTCTTTGTCATATGTGGAGTACTTCACTTTTGCCTCATCCATCTTCTCGTTGAAATATGCAATTGGTATGTCCTCCTGGCTCAAGACCGCTCCTATGGCAAAGCCACTTGCATCACATTTCACCTGGAATGTTTTCATGAAATCCAACAACACCAAAACCGGTTGTTTTGTGATCTTCCGCTTCAACAGATTGAAGCTCTTCTCTTCCTCTTAATGAAAATATTTATGTCTTTTCTTGACAGTATCCATCATCGATGTGCTAATTCCACTGAAATTCCTGATGAATTTCCAGTAGAAACTATCCAGTCCATGAAAACTTCTCACCTCGAAAATATTCCTCGGTGATGGCCAATCTTTAATTACCTCCACTTTACTTGGATCCATCTTTAGTTGATTCGCCGATATGAAAAACCCCAAGTAAATGAGTTATGTCTTCATAAATGAAGATTTCCTCATGTTGATCAACAGCTTCTCCTACTGTAGCTTCTTCATTACTGCAACTAAATGATTCAGATGTTCTTCTTTTGTTTTGTTGAAAATCAATATGTCATCTAGATAAAAAATGACAAACTTCCCAATGAATTCCTTCAACACTTCATTCATTAACCTCATGAATGTACTTCGTGCATTCGTCAAGCCAAACGGCATGACTAGCTATTCATACAACCCTTCGTTTGTCTTGAAGGCTGTCTTCCATTCATTGCCTTCTCTCATGCGAATCTGATGGTATCCACTTTTCAAATCAATCTTTGAAAAAAATTTGGCTCCACTCAAACAGTCCATCAAGTCATCCATTCGTGGCAGTGGAAACATGTATCTGATGGTTATCTTGTTAATGGTTCTGGAGTCTGTACACATTCTCCATCCTCCATCTTTCTTTGGACTCAGTACCATTGGAATGGCACACGGACTTAAACTTTCCCTGATCAGTCCTTTATCCAATAGTTCTTGCACCTGCCTTTTGACTTCTTTGTTCTCCTGTGGCGTCAACCTGTACGCATCTTTATTTGGCAAATTTTCTCTTGGTATGAGGTCTATATGATGACTCACACTCCTCATCGATGACAACGAATGAGGTAGTTCATCTACCACAATGTCAGCGAACTCTTCCAACAGTTCCTGAATTTCTTCCGGCAAATCATCCACTCTTGTGCTGGTCAAAACGATTTTTGGTTTCTTGACCACAAAGAATTGTGGATCTTCCTTCTTCTTTACCTCTGCCAGAAGTTCCTTCCCACTCATGAGAAGTACAGTATTTCTTGGTTCTGGTTTTACTTCTTTATCTTTAATTGGAAGTAGCATATGTGTTCTTCCATTCTTCTCCAAAGTATACGTATTCATTTTCCCATCATGAACTACGTTCCTGTCATATTTCCATGGTCTGCCTAGCAATAAATGACATACATCCATAGGAATAACAACACAAAGTATTTTATCATTATATCCTCCTATCTTGATTTCAACTAAGCACTGTTTAGTGACACTTACCTGATGTCCCTTCTGTAGCCATGAAACTTTGTATGGACTTGGGTGATCAGTTGTCTCCAGCTATAGTTTCTCAACCATCTTGGTTGAAATGAGATTGTTTGTGCTTCCGCTATCCATGATAACTTTGCACTTCTTGTCTTTGGTCTTGCTTGTGGTTCTGAAAATTATGTTTCTTTGAGCCATGTCCTCCACCTCCTTCTCGAGTGTTAAGAGAAATTTACGCATCATCAACGACCTTCCGTCTTCTGCATCTTCTGCCTCAACATCTTGCCTCTGTGCTTCGGCGATGTGAGCTTCTCCTCCATCCTTCTTTCTACCTGGACAGTCAACTACCTTGTGTCCGTTCTTTCCACATGTGAATCATGTGATGATTCCACCTCGGCCTCTTCCTCTACCTCTGGTACGAGGAAATGTGTTACTATCAGCATATCCTCCACTCTGTTCTGTCTATTGCCTTCACTGTTCAGCGTGCTGGCCTCGCTGTGAACTTCCACCTCTTTCCATTCTTGTCTGAGGCTTTTTCCAGTCGTCCTTGGATTTTTGGAACCTATCTTTGGCAACTGAATTACCTTTTGGTTGGCTCCTACCTCTGCCTCGCTATCCTAGCTTACGACTTAGCTTTTCCTCAGCTTTCAACGCCATCTGATACACATCCTCCACCGTTCTAATGGTTTTCATACTCATTTCATCCTGGATATCGTATCTTAAGCCATTCATATACCTGGAAAATTTTTCATCATCGCTCTCCCGATGACCTGCTCTGATATTGAGCTTGTAGAACTCCTCAGTATACTCCTTTACTGTCATCAGCTTCTGTCTCAGGTTCTACATTCTCCTGAACAGTGTGATTTGATAATCCCTTGGGATGAACTTTGCCTTCATCTTCGCAATCATTCGATCCCAGCTTTTGATCTTTTGTTTACCTTTGGAACGTCTATCTGCTTGAAGCTCGTCCCACCATAATGCTGCATGTCCCTTCAATTTCATGATAGCATGCCTAACCTTCTTATCTTCTTTGATATCTTCATAATCGAAGTAAGTGTCAAGAGCTCTAATCCAATCTAGAAGCTCTTCTGCATCTAGATTTCCTTCATAAGTTGGAATGTCCATTTTCATCTTTGAACTCATCCAGGCGATATCTTTAATTAATCGCTCGTTGGCTGCATATTTGGCTGCAACTTCTCCTTATGGTTCAACTTCAACTTCGCCTTCGGAGTCACTCAGATCTCCAACACTGGTTGTGCATCTCTACGCTGCTTCCATATCTTCTAATCTCGTTCAGAGATCACGTATATGCCTTTCCATATTTGGATTCTGTGCTTGTCTCCCTCTTCCTCTTCGGTTTCCTCTATCCTCTGGATCGGGTGATTCTCTTTCTCTCCTCGGCGGCATGGTGAAATCTTCTCTTATTTTCCCTGCTACAGAAAATAGAGAAATTTCCTCACTCTGATACCACTCTACGTGTATCAGAGTGCTTTCCTTTTCAGCCTCTCTTCCTGCCTGAAATATGCAAGCGAGAACTAGCTCTGATACCACTCTGACGCAAATTCGCCACCCACGTGGGCACATCCACTCACATAGGACCTTCCTCTCTTCTCGGCCCGAAGAACTCAAAGGTTCTCCTAATTCCCTATCAGGAATCTTCCTTACCCACAGATTCTCTTCGTCGCGCGATCCCCTTCCTTAACTTCTCGGAGGATTGAAACTCGCGACTTTGTGAGTCCAACAGTCAAGCACTACACTCTTGGATCCCTGAGATCCGATATGTCAGTCAACAAGCTGACTTTTCCTGAGGGGTTTCGCTACTCGCGACCTCGCTACTCGTGATACCAAACTTTTGGTTTTCCATCCTCTGATATTCGAGGTTCCAAAACTCTGATGCTCACGTGTGACTTGACCTGTTCACACCCATCACTTCTATCGAGACTTCCACGCTATCGTGATCTCACCCCTCGCGACTTCGCTACTTGCGAGGGTGAATAAATTCCTCGTCGACTCCCGATATCCTAGGTGTCGAAACTCGCAACCTCACTCCCTCACGACTTCCGTGGTCAAGTTCTTGAGCCTTTTATCGCGAGGTCCCGATGCATGATCCCACGTGTGGATCCAACGGTCCTCCAGCGATCTGGATCCAACGACTATTTACCTCCTCACTTCTCGCATCCTCGTGACTCTGAATACCCAAACTTGGGCTCTCACCCTACGAGCTCTCGAGTTCACGAGATCCTTAGATCTTCACCACCTGTCCCATTCAGATGGATGCTCCTGATCCTCTCACCACTTTTCCGCTTCGCGTACTCGTGCCTCGCAACTTTGAACACCAAACACTTGGGCGTTCACCCTACGAGCTCTCGAGTTCACGAGGTGCCACCTATCCTCTTTTCAAGTCCTGTGGATCCACACTATCCTCAAATTAGTCGAGATCTCGCTCCTCGCAATCTTGCGACTCTCCTTACCAAACTTTGGACACTTTCCTCATGAGGTACTGATAGGCGATCTCGTGAATAATCCAACGGCCCTGACTGACTTGGATCAATGGTGATGCCCCTCCTGAGCTTTGAGTCCTCTCCACGCCTGCACTGTAACTACCTTGCACTTTTGGGAGATCCAACGACTCTCGAAACTTCGTGAAATCTCTTCCAAAGATTTCGTCCATCTATTCTTCCCTTGAGGATTCTGCAAAATAAGGAAGTGTCTCTCCATGGGACTTGTTGCTCGCTCGCCAACCCACGACGCTTTCCTCCGGCTTGCAACGACAACTTACCTATACTTAGCCTTCAGGGAGTTCAAAGGTCTATTCCTCCTGAGATTTTTCCACTCTGACTCTTTCAGAGGGACTTGCACACATTCCTTGCGCTCAACATTCAACAACTTCCCAAGTGTTGAATACTTCCGACTCTGTGCACTTCCTGCAATAGCAGTGTGTGATTTCCTTTGCTCCGATTCACAACTGATACTTCTGCTTCAGTCTGCGAACTCCTTGCATGGCTTCAACAACCCAATTCCACTTCTGGGTGAATGAGAACAAAAGTTAAACTACTGAGCCTTCATCAACGCACTCCTTACGGATGACTTCAACCGCACACCTTGCAGGAATCTCCTGGCTCGGATAGAGAAACAATTGAACCTCATTCTCTCTCCCTTTCATACTTCAGTTTGAAACATGAAATCACATGCACAACATATACAAAGCAAATGCATAACAAGAAAGCAAACATTCATGAGCATAACATCAACACACAGAGAAAATAACACAAACCATGTGCTTGAATCAAATCTTCCTTCTATTAATTCAAATGCCTGTACATGGGTGTTTTCATACAATATTATCTGCTTGCTCTTCTCTTCTCCTGGGTTGATAATAATACAATGCACAATGAGGGTGTCTATATCCGTTTTCCCTCTCGAACTCTAAACTATCAAATGTAGACTTAAAATCCTATCTACCAGCATTAACTAGATTAAATGCCTCCTATCTACCAAAGGATGAGAGCTTAAAGGCTCAAGGTCCAATACAATATACAAATGCACCTTCATAAATGGTTCATTAAAGACTTGCGCTACAATCCCAAAGCACTTCAAAAATTTGGGTTTGTTTATCCAGTTGATCTCCGCTTGATGATTTGGCGATGCTCCTGCATCAGTTTGTCTCATTCATCCTGATTTGGTGGTATCTTGAATGAAAATCAAGCTTAGTCAGAAACTTGGCTCCATGAATTTCATGCAGGAAATCATCAATAACTAGTAGAGGAAGTTTTTCCTTGATCGTTAACTTATTGAGAGCCCAAAAATCAGGATGCATTCACCAAGTTTCTTCCTTCTTTGACATCATAACTACTAGTGATGATTAAGGGTTTGTACTATCATGTATGACCCCTACCTCCAATCATTCATGAATGTTATTTTATGTTTCACTCTTTTGTGAAAAAGGGTGTTGATAAGGACATACACTTGGTGGTTGAATTCCTAGAATTAGGGGAATACCATGGTCATGCTCTCCATGAGAAGGGGGTAAAACCTTTGGTTCCTCAAATACCTTTCAATGTTTGTTGAGGAATAGTTGCAAGTTTGGGTGGATTTGTTGTGTTAGAATTTCCATAATATGTATGGAATTAAATTGGGAAATAATGTCATACTGGAATTTATTTAATAACTTTTACATACGATGAGATTTAAGGGTGTGTATATGAACCTCTTTAGTGAAACTCATATATAGTTCATTGAAATCCATGTTGACTGGTCCCAACTTGCATAACCATTATAAACCCAATATTATATCACAACCACCCATGTTGATAGAAAATAGATAGGTTTTGAGTTGATGGTCACCCATCTAGAGTTTTAATTTTTAACATCTACCCCCACACGTCATCATACCTCCATTGTAAATCATTATTTGGAAGTTGTGCATCGGGATGAAAAAACAATGGATTTCTTCTACTACTTTATTTTGAATGAAATTGTGAGTACTTCCAATATCAATAAGGACTATGAATTTTTAGTGCTTGTTGTAGACCATAAATTTAAAGGTTTATGGACTTGAAATGCCCAATAATGTATGCAGGAAAATTAGGGGTTGTTCCTGAGGGAATTGAGGTTCAATATTTTCTTGAGTAGGAGTGTTGGTGTCTTCAACTGGTAAATTTGATGTCTCATCTGTAGTTAGGTATTCAGTTAGGAATGGAGTGGTCATATAAATTTGTAACAATTTCTATTCTTTACACCTATGACTTGGAGCAAACTTTTCATCACAATTATAGTTGAGGCTATGTCTTTGGTAGTCTTCCATTTTTGTTGGAGACAACCTTGGTACTTTCAAGGGATGAGTAGGGGTTGTGGTAGGGGAATTAAATTGGGGAGGGTGAATGCAGGAAATGAAAGAGGTTTTTTTGGTTTGTGCATTGATCATTATATTTTATTTTAGATCCCTTTGAGACCCTTCCAACTAGTTAATGGCGTGTATTTTGACTTGCTCTTGAATCTCCTCCTTGAGGCCACTAATGAAACATTATTTATTGAAAGAATCTATTAAGTTATCTATAAAAGTGTTTAATTTATCAAAGGTTGACATAAAGTATGTAACAAATACATTTTTTTTTAACTTGGTAAGCCGCCCCAAAAAGTGAATATCTTTCTTGAAACGTGCGTGGATAGATTGAACAAACTCAGTGCAAGCAACATAGCCCTCATAGTAATTTTTTAATTCCATTCATGCCATTGCCATCATTCCAGATCTAGATAGAAGACCTCCACACTAAGTTTCATCATGTCATCAATAATGACCCGTAGGGTGAAGTAATGTTCATAATATCGGTGACCCATCCTAACGGGTAATAGCCATCAAAATTGTTTATGTCCACTTTGGGAAAATAGTGCCATATATTATTATCCATTGGTTTATGGTTGTGAGGATTCAAAGTGGGATGTTGGTGGATAAATAGTCTCGATTTAAAATTTTCCTCATGGTGTGGCTCATTGGGATATGCATTTCAGGTGTCTTCTTTTGGTATTCCTCAAGTTAGAATAAATTCCAAATTTCCATTCAAAATATTTTCCACTCTATCTAAGGCATGCTAACATTAGTGCTTCAATTTATCATCAAATGTATCTAAATTTTGATCCCAACCTTTTATGGTCATCTAAATTCTTTGAAATTGAGATTCTATAATCTCTAACCTGTTAACAGTAGAGTATGTGGTCACATTTCCCATGGAGTTAGTATGGGGTGGTTTATAAGTCTCCACCATGGCCAATATCGCTAAAAAATGTTATTGAGTCCTAAGGAAGAGGGAGTGGTAGGTGCTATAGCTCTCTTATATGCATACAATATCCAAAAGTAGTACTCGACCTAATATTTTAGGGCACTAACTAAGTAGGATCAATCATTACCTTAGTCATACTAATCAACTATTCAAGCACTAGAGAATGGTCTCCCCAAATTTTGTTCTCGCTATACTATAGCAACGAGATGTTGGATTATTTTATTTAAAGTTGGTTTCAGGTATACCTATGGGACTTCCTACATACTTAAAGGTACATGGAAGTAATATTATGTATACATGTATTTTTTCATGCGGTACTACTCAAAGGGGTACTAAAATATAATTACTGACTTAATGAGAATTGTGACTTTATAATGAGAACTATACCTCTCAAAAACCATATTTTTCATCAAAAACACTTAAATAAACCTTTGAATCAAAAGGTTGTGCTACTAGTAGCACCCCTTTTTTAGGTTAGAAATAAAAAAAAATTCCACTATTTCTTTAAATTCTTGGACAATTGAAAACAAAAATCTTATAATTGACCCTTCAATCAAAAAGTGGTGCTCACAACATCCCCTCTTTTCTTTCGAGGATAAAATTACAACTTGTTTGAAATCATAGTTTTCACAATTAGTATCGTTCCAAAAAAAAACCTCTATGAAGCAAACACTCATGATAGCAGTAACACTAATGATAGCAGTAATACCCTCTTTTTATCGTGGTTAACATTACAACTTGATTGAAAACATGGCCTTGAAAATTGGTGATGTTGTGAACAAAAATTTCAAAATCAGTCCCTGAATCGAAACATATTGCTACAAATAATACATTAATATTTTTTTTTAGGATTAAAATTGTGATGTTTTTAAAACCATTGTCTAAAAAAATGAACATCCTTACAAACAATATCATAAAATAAAAAAACAATTAATAGAAAAATAGATAAATAGAAAAAAAAACAGTGATAACGAAGAAAAATACATGTTTTTTTCATATAACTCAACCACTACAAAAATCTACAGAGAAGAAGTTACAACAGGTTTGAATCTTTGAGCACTGAAGTGGAATGTTACAAATGTAACAATTTTGGACACATGGACAAAAATTGTAGAATGACAGACCCTCCTAAAGAACCTCAATAGAGTCACAAACAAGAATCTCAGAAAATGACATGGATAAGAAAGAAAGATCAGTATAGCAATGAAGAATGCATAGTTACTCTACAAGTTAAATAGAAGAAACATGGTTGGTATGTTGACAATGGATGTTCAAAACACATGACAAGTGATAGAGACAAGTTTCTTACATTATGAAAGGAAAGAGATGGATCAATCTCCTTTGGAAATGACGATTCATCCAAAATCATTGGAAAAGGCACAGTCCGAATTGGGAACAAGAATGAAAAGGCATAAAATGTTCTACTAGTAGAAGATATGAAACATAATTTTTTAAGTGTGAGTCAAATGTGTGACCAAGATCATAAAGTTACTTTTGATTCACAAAAGTGTGAGATAAGAAAAGAAGGCTCAGGAAAATTGGTCTCTACAACTGCAAGAACTTCAAGCAACATATATGTGTTAAGCGAAATTGGAAATGAAAAGTGTTGTCTAGGAAAGGAAGATGAAAGTTGGCTATGGCAAAGAAGAATGGGTCACATGAATTTTGATAACCTTGTCAAAGTTAGCAAAAGAGATGCAGTCAAAGAAATCCCCCAGATCACGAAACCAACCAACACTTTATGCAAACATTGCCAACAAGGAAAGCAAACAAATACCAGCTTCTAATCAAAGGAATATTCAACAAAAAAACCACTGGAAATTGTGCATACTAATCTAGTTGGACCAACTACAACAAAAGGCTTAAAAGGTGAGAGATACTTTATGTTATTAGTTGATGATTATACAAGAATGACTGTAGTTTTTTTTCTCAAGAACAAATCAGAAGCTTTTGAAAATTTCAAGATCTATAAAGAAATTGTTGAAAATGAGATGGATTCAAGAATCAAATTCTTAAGATCGGATAATGGAGGAGAATTGACTTAAAAGGAATTTATGAACTACTGTAGCAATCACGGAATAAAAAGGCAATTCTTGGTCACTAGGACACCTCAATAGAATGGAGTTGTTGAAAGAAAGAACAGGACGACACAAGAAATGGCTTGAACAATGATAATGGATTCAAAGTTGACAAATATTTTTTGGACACAAGGAGTGCATACAACAGTTCACATTCAAAACAGAGTAATGCTCAGAAAAAACACTAATAAAAATCCCTACGAGCTATGGAAAGGAAGACCAGCAAATGTGAAGCACTTCAGAGTTTTTGGAAGCAAATGCTACATCAAAAGAGAAGATGACAGAATGGGAAAGTTTGACTCTCATGTGGATAAAGGAATACTTGTTGGTTACTCAAGTACAAGGAAAACATACAAGTGTTACAATCTAAGATTAAAGAAAGTTGTGGAAAGCATCAACGTAACAATTGATGAAACAAGCAGGCCAATATCAAAGAAAGAAGAAAACAAATCAATGAAACAACTTTTTGAATAAGAAGATGAAAAAGAAGAAGAGGAAGTTGAAGATGAAGTTGAAGATGAAGAGAATCTGAAAAAAGTAGAAGAGCAAGTTCAACAAGTATCTCCAAAGACACCTAGAAAACGAATACAGAAGAATCATCCTTTAGATCAGATTATTGGAAACAAAGATGCAGGAGTTGAGACTAGAAGAAAAATCCATTCACCAGAACAAACACACCTAGAACTCTTATCTACAATTGAACCAAACTATTTTGAAGAAGCCAACAAGGATGAATTTTGGAATAAGGCCATGGATGAAGAATTAGATCAAATAGAGAAAAATGACACTTGGGAATTGGTTCCAAGACAAAAGAATAAGAATGTGATCGACACAAAATGGGTTTTCAGGAATAAATTGAATGAAGATGGATAAGTTACAAGGAACAAAGATAGATTGGTATGTAAAGGATATGCATAGATTAAAGGAATCGACTTTGAAGAGACATTTTCCCCAGTTGCCAAAATGGAAGCAATCTATTTTCTTTTAGCTTATGCATGATCCAAGAATGTTAAAGTATATCAGATGGACGTAAAATCATCTTTTTTGAATGGGGAACATGAAGAATAAGTCTACATTGAACAATCAGAAGGATTTTAGTTGTCAGAGAACACAGACTATGTTCGTAAACTAAAGAAGGCCTTGTATGGTCTAAAACAGGCTCCTATAGCATGGTACTCCAGATTGGATAAGTATCTGTAGTAGGAAGGGTTCAAAAAAGGAAGTGAAAAAAAAACCTCTACAACAAGGTAAGTCAAGGTAATATTTTATTAATTGAAGTTTATGTTGATGATATTATTTTTGCTAGTGATGATGATAGGTTAAGCCAGAAATTTGCAAAAGACATGAAGAATGAATTTGAAATGTCGTTACTTGGAGAACTATCCTTCTTTTTGGGACTTCAGATACGTCAAAGAAACCAAGGAATTTTTATTTCTCAAACCAAGTATATCAGAGAAATCCTAAAGAGGTTCGGAATGGAAGATTGCAAACCAGTTATCACTCCCACGCAAACCAGTTGTAAGTTGAGAAAAGATGATGATTCAAAGTCTACAGATTAGAGGCAATATAGGTCAATGATTGGTAGCCTACTATATACAACAACATCTAGACCAGATGTAATGTAGGCAGTTGGACAAGTGGCACGATTTCAAGAAGAACCAAAGGAATCACATGTATTAGCAGTAAAGAGGATCTTCAAATATCTCAAAGGAATAGAAGAGTTTGGATTATGGTATCCAAAAGGAAAAGATCTATCACTTCTTGCCTACACAGATGCAGATTGGGTAGGTTGCACTGATGACCGATGAAGCACCCATGGAGTAGAGTTATACTTAGGTGAGTGTTTGGTATCATGGCTAAGTAAGAAACAATCATCGATATCTTTATCTACAGCCGAGACATAGTATATTGCAGTAGTAGCATGTTGTACACATGTTCTTTGGATGAAACAAACTTTGACAGATATACAGGATGAGTATGATGAGCCCATTCCAATATATTGTGATAATACAAGTGCCATCAATATCTCAAGAAACATGGTGATGCACTCCAAGACGAAGCACATTCCAATCAAGTATCACTTTCTACGAGAATAGGTTGCAAAAAATAACATCAGAGTTGAGTATGTGGGCACAAAAGAACAAGTGGGAGACATCTTTACAAAACCACTTCCATAAGAAGCCTTTGAATATCTTTGCCAAAGACTTGGAGTTATTTCTACTCCAAAAATGATTTTTTTTTTAATTCTTTTTTAATTCTTATCTTATATGTCTTAGATGTACACGAGGAAGCACCATAAGAGTATAGTTTGTTAGGGGGAGAAACCCCAGATGGAAAGATACCTTTGCCATTGATGACAAAGGGTGAGAGATTTATTAGAGGCATGGTTCTAGGGGAAGTAGATTTATCAGATGCAGAGGATAGAGACATGGTTCCACGGGGAGTAGATGTATCATATGCAAAGGAAAAATGCACGGTTCTAGGGGGAGCATGAGAGATATGAATTCAGTATTGCATCAGAGTGTTTCCATCAATGCCAAAGGGGGAGATTGTTGATTAAGGTTGGTTGTCATTGATGTCAACCCTTGAAGAAAGCATCATAGCACAAAGTTTTGGGTAATGGACACAATATTTTTTGATGTGAATATGACTCATTATTGTTTTTTCATGGTTGATAAGAAGTAAATATGGATGAACTCCAAAGTGGTCCCCTTATGGTGAAATCCCTCATGGGAAGATGCTTTGTGGAGTAAGAGAACCCATTTTTAATTGTGTAATAATGAGATGAAGGAAAGTGAATTTGTTAGGAAAATATCCTAGATGGATAGTTCTTGTCATGTCATTTCCGGTGGTATGTGGAACGTCACATAATTCCTCACGATTAGAGAGTTATGGCCATGATAATTTGGAGACCACAGGTTTGGGTAATGGACCCAAGTTTGTTTGATGGGTAACGGTATGAGTTATGATATATTTTCATATAATACTATTATATATGGATAGTACATTTCATGCCATTTATATTGGTATGTAGAACGTCACATAACTCCTCACGGTTTGAGAGTTATGGCCTTACGAAGTTGGAGGAACCTCATAAGTCATCTAGAAGCCCCAAAAGGTCAATGTAATCAAAGTGGTTTAAGAGATTTTAAAAGGTAAATAATAAAGTGAAGTGATGAGTGTATTATAATTCAAAGTGAATAAAAAATAAATAATTTCAATAATAAATTTAATGGAGAAATTAGAAGTGGACCCAACCCTAAAATA
>ML777482.1:694098-709740 GCA_009831015.1 Picea engelmannii | reverse complement strand
AATAAGGAAAGTGGGCCAAGTGACCTAGAAGATGTTTTTAAGGAAGCTACTTGGAGAGTATAAATAAGAGGCAAGGCTCTGTCATTTGAATCACACTTGAGCATATTGAATATCTATAGGTTTCTGAGGTAACCAAATGATATCTAAGATTAAGTTCTGAGGAAATTGAAGAAAAGAAGGCCGAAATGCAAGGAAGGATAAATTCTTTTGATGGTGCTTTCTAAGGTATGTTATTTACAGGTCATCTCACCATTTTTGCTATAAATTATTTTCTATAATGATTCAGATCCTGAAATTGGTATGAAAGTGAGAAAAAATATCCAAGTATCTATGGTAAAAATGCACCTTGTGGGTCGTTGCATTTTGGGAGTTACGCTCCGTGGAAAATAGGGTTTGTGGCCAGTCCTGAAACTAGTCAAAATTAGGTTTTTCGGGTAAAAATGTCATAACTTATTCATAACAGATCCAAATTAAGAGAGAAAAAATGTTTTGGTTAGGGTACAATATTTAGTATGTTGTGTAATGGTTTCAGATCAATTCATCAAATATTTTATGCGGGGCATGCTCTACAAGGTCTCTCTCTAGAATAAACCAAAATTCAAAAAGATATGCCATTTTTGCTATAACTCCTTTTTTGAGAGTTTCCAAGTAGTGACACTAGGAGGAAGTGCATAAAACACATTGAAGAACATTGTGTATCAGTTTTAGATCTTTATACATTACAGGTTCAAAGTTATGAATACTTCAAGTTAGGGTTTTTGACTAATCCAAAACTAGGCATGTGAGACTAAAGAAAAGTTTGATGAAAATGCTAGTCTCTTGTTTTTAAGTTAACAAAGGTTTGTAGGAATGTGATCATATACACCAGATCTATTACAGAGCTAAAAATCAGATTTGGATGATGAAATTGATGAGGGCTTTCGGTTATGGTACATGTTGAGTACATGGTTGAGACAAGTAGTTGATGAGTTGGCGCACATACATGAGGTGTATAGTTGATGAAGTTGGTACACATTGATGAGTCGTAGTTGATGAGTAGTTGACACATGATTGGTACATACTTTGTACATGGTTGGCTACACTTGTTTATGGTACAGGTTGATTACAGGTTGGTGCATGGTTGATGTAATTGTTTATGGTACAGGTTGATTATAGGTTGAGGTACAGGTTGATGCATGGTTGATTCCTGGTTCAGATTTATTGGTATAGGTTTAAAATGGTATATCTCACAGTGATAGTGTGATAGTGGTTCCATCATTCTACTTCTACTTCAGGGTGGCAAGACGGGGCAAGGACAGGTGGTTGTAGTCACCTTCTGGTTGTAGCCAGAGAACATTGGGGGTTGTAGCCTCCTTCTGGTTGTAGCCAGATAATTGGGGAGTTGTAGCTTCCCTCAGGTTGTAGCCTAAGAAACTAGGGGGTTGGAGCCTCCTTCTAGTTGCAGCTGGAAAACAAAGGAAGTTGGTGCTTCTTGTTGTTACTGAGTTTGTACTTAAGGCTTAGAAGTACAGTGTCAAGGCATCCGAAAGTGGGTAAAATATGGAGAAGGGAGAAACGTCAACCTCCAGTAAAGGAAACTAGGGAAGATTTCTTCGTTGGCGTTGTCCAGATTCCAACTATTCCTAGATAGTTATATCTTGTTCAATGGATGTCCATGAACGTTCAAGTTTGACCCGGTTAGTAGCAGTTTTAAGGATTGTTTTGAATAGGTTTAAGGAGATATGTGTTTGGTATAATAATCTGGGTTGGATATTAGGTTGTATTGGTACAGGGACAGTCATGGAGGAACAGTAAAAGGGGGAAAACTTCAGAGAGAGATTGAGTGTTGTCTCAATTTAGTCGCATAAAAGAGATTTTACAGTTTTAGGAATAAAACAGGGATGCAAATCAAAGGATCGTTCCTGTAACTGTATTATATTTTTATAAAGGTGTGAGGTGGGAGAAAAAAATTGAGCCGTCTATGGTGTAAGGTTCCTACCAAGGGAAGATCTCACGACATAAATGAAAGAGGAAAATATGTAAGAAAATAACCAATGTAACAAAGAATATATGTAGAATTCTGAAAATGCAGATTGGTCTTACACTCGTTGATGGATGGTGCAGAGGAAAGACAATAAACAATTACATAAAACCAAAATTCATTCGTTATAGTAGTGGTCATACTAAAGTATAACGAAGCACATCAATTATGAATATGAATTGAAATGAAATATGAGATACAAAGAAGCAAACTTGTAACATAGTCGTGATGGAATTGAGAATCTTCAGATCTGCTTGTATTAACTCTCAAATGTAAAAAACTCTATTACAATCGACACAAAAGGTCCAACCTTGTTTATTTCTTTCTGAAATATATTTATACAATTTTACAAATACAGTAGAATATCAATATTCACAAAATTTCGGTTACAACAGGAAGGAGTGCAATCACTCCATTTCTTCTACTCTGTCCTCACTTGGTGCCAGATGTTTGTCGTTGCGAGAGCTCGGTACAGGTGATACATCTTTCCACTAGCTGAGATATTAGCCTCAATGGTTCAGCTTGACAGCTGGCTTCGAAGAAGTAACATTCTCAGGCTAACTACTGCAGCCTGTCCTCCATCTGTCCGTTGATGATGTCGATGGTGCATAATTGCGTGCTGGGTTTGATCATGAATTCATCCACTTGGACTATGTCCACCATAGTCATCTGAGAGATATTGGTCGAATCTCTTTCTTCCTTATCCTTCAGATCAAGCAAGATCTGTTCCACATTCATTTGCATTAGTGTCTCAGCATCGCACCCATTGTCAATGCCCAACAGTTCGCCATCTATAGAGTTAAAGGCTTCCTCCAAGGAGTTGGTTATATTTTGGGCTTGATGTTTGCCTTCGGCGATGTTATGCTCCCATTCCTTTAACAAAATATTTCCTCTGGTTTGTTCTGAAATGGTGAGCCTGGGAGCACCTGCCGAAACTCTATTATTCGTGGCTATCATCGCTTCTTGGAAGGTGACCCGAGTCGCTCTGACATCCCTTTCTCTGGCAGATAGGTTCTCAGAAACCTAATGGACCAACAGACAGTTTTCCCGGATCACTCCCACCTTGGCGAGCAAATTCTATTGTGACGAAGAGACTCTACTCCAAATTTTGATTGCCCGGGATTTGAACCTCCCAATGTTTAGCATTCTGCTCTCTATGATCTCTACCCGAGTCTGCAGATGTTCAATCAAATTCCTCTGCTGGCTCGCCTGTATCCGACCATCCCAGACCACCAGCTGCGCTTGCTCAAGCTTAGTTCTGAGCACCTCTATTTCATTTTTATTGGCCAATATGGCCTTCTCTATTTCCACGCTCGCCTGACCTTTAGCCTTCTCCATGGTTGTGGCCAATGTGGCTTCAAGAGTCCTGATTAGGCGATTTTTTATTTTAAGTTGGTTCTTTAAAAGTCCAACTGATAATTGATTCACCGAGGCATATGCTCCTAGCATCCCTGTGATTTCAGTGGTGAATTGCTCATTCTTTTTATCTTTTCCATCGGTCATAACTTTATACTTTTTGGTAGTCGACTCTCCTTCTTGGTAGAATTCCCTTTTTACTACTTCTTTTCTCTTTTTATCAAATAAAAACTCATTCGGAGGGAGTTCTTCTACTCTTATGGGCCTCATATCCTCATTGAATATCCATCCTCCTTCGATATTTCCCTACGTTGACTGGAAGGGGGTGATAGATGTGATGGGTTCTCTCATCTATTTTTCCGATTTTCCTGGGGTGTCGACCGGGTTTTGCTTCTTTGGTGGCTCTGGGGTCTTTATCTCTGTCTCCAGATTATGTTTCTTTGGCGAGTTCAGAGTCTTTTCCTCTGCTTCTAGATTCTTCGTTTGTTCCTCCTTGTCCTGGTGTTTTCCTGGGTCAGGAGTTGCATCTTTATAACCTTTATCATCCTTCTGTTTTGTCTCCGAAATACCTGGACCTTCACCTCCCAATACAGTGGGGAGACAACTACGTCGGTGTTCTTGGAATTTCAATACCTCGGCTCTATCCTTGGGTGCCAAGGATTGAATCCAGGCTAGAATTTCCTCATAGGACCTCACTCCTCAGAAAATGTCATCCGAGGGTGAATTCTCATGCTCGAATCTTTTGAGCTTGCAATTAGCCAAATGATTGCTCACGACCCTCTATGGATCGTGCTTCTTGTATTCGATGGAGACCAAATTTAGGTCTTCCAGGGCAGCAGCCTCGGCTTTGGCATGCCCAAAATCTAATAAAGAGTAAGAATTCAAACGAATGGGAAAAGATGACGATACCTTCTTTGAGTAACCTTTGAGATATTTACTCACACCGCCAATTACTGTCTGCCTGGCGACCTCACGACAAGCCAGTTTATCAGGAATGTACAATGGCAGTGCATGCGGAGGAACAAAAGCCCTGAAAACTCTGAGGTATGAAAACTCTGCCTCTACGTACCAGTCCACTATGCTAATCAGATTTGTCACTATGTTGTCCGAGATACGGGGTGGCGGGTGACCAAAAATGGTGATGTGCAGGGGCACCATTACCCAGTTAAAAATTTCATCAGAAAAATTTTCTGCTTTGTTTTCCCATAATTTTGCATGATATACATGTATGGGTTCATCTTCGACCAGAGTCCAGCTCCAGTTCATCAATGGAAATGGTGTCATAGAACAAATTGCATCCATGATGTACGCGAACATGAAAAAGGATGAAGCCTTCCCATTCTCCTTCTGCTCCCAATACTCTGTGACCCGATTGGCCAAGCTATCTGAAAGAATATTTGCCCAATCAAAGGAAAAACCTTCTGCAACTCGAAACATAAGGGACACCCACGCGAGAAAAAAATGCGCTGTGTCCTCTCTCCCATATAATCGACATGTCATCATGGAAACATATCTATAATGCGGTTCTAACGAAGCGATTGAATAAACGCCGTGAGTATTAGATCTGAACTTCGCGGCATTTAAAACCCAGTCCTTTATCAAACTGGACATGGTCTTATCGTACTGTATGCATTCCTTCTCCTTGAAGTCTTCTAGGAAATCCGTGCCATATGTGTGGTCGGACGTTGTGGATAGCTTATACATGGTTTGCATATGCTCTGGCCTAAAATTCCCGAAGGTGACTCTCTGCCTGTTCATGATAGTCCTGATTGGTATGTTCATGTGATCCAACGCCCATCGGATCATGTCATAATATGGAAGCAACCATGGCCTGGATGCTACCCTATGCATTCCGGATTGGACGACTATTTTTTACTTGGTGGTTATATCATATCTTTCGTTGTCGTCGGAGTCGTCGAAATAATCCACCAATTGTGATTGCAACATATCTGAAACATATGACCAGTTAGGGACCGAGTCGATACTTTAGGGTGAAGTATCAGAGATATTATCTAAGCCTTGTCCCGAAACCTTGACATTTTCCTTTGCTTCTTTCCGTGGGGCCATGGCTGAAGCTTGTGTTTTAGCTCTTCTATGATAGAACTACGTATACATACAGAAGTCAGTTTACTTAGAAGTGATGAGCTCTGCGTGCTATGAAAATGCATTTGTTATAATGAAAAACATCTCTTACATATATTTGAAAACTCGGTACTTTTCAAAACAAGCCTGTCAAATCATAATTAGAAATAAATTTGTGCCATAAAAATATGATCTTATATTCATAGATTTATGCTATTTCCTCATTAATGTCAAAATGTTTTGGTGGTTTAAAAGTCGGTTGGCGTATGGAGAGAAAAGGCTTCCTCGGGAATCATGCAAGCATCGAAATGCAGGATATATCTTGCATTAGCTTAATTAATCCAATCTCGCCAACACTAATCACTATCTCGCTACTTGTTATATCAGGGATTTTCCTTTAACAATTTGAGTCTCTAACTCCCGAGACTGCGAAGATCAATTTTGGTTTAATTAAAGGTAATCATGATTTAGGGCTTGATTTATTTTATAATTATCATATTTTCCATATTGCAACTCGGAACTTCGAAGATAAGTTTCTAGGAAATTTACATGCTGAGCTGCGAAACCACGAGATCGCGATAACATGACTTAATTAAAAGGGAAGGTAATCTTGGATTAAGTGATTAATTAATCAAGTTATAATTACATCGTGAATTCGCGAGTCAGGGTTTAGACTCTGTAACCTTCGAAAAAAATACTACCGAGTGGCGAGATGTCGAGAACAACTTTACCACGATTAGCTTTTACCTTTAATCCTTGACATGGGTTATTTCAAAAGGACCTCGTGTCCTCGACTATCGGGACTATGATAATAAAAATTTGGGTTTGGCAAACGCTGATCGTGAAACCCCGATGACGCTTAACCGCACGTTAGTGAAAACTTTACCCTTGTTACTGTCTTGAGTGGAAAGTTAACATGATTTCGTCGTTTTGTGACTCGAGATATGGAGATTTGATGAATGATAGTATCTGACCTGTGAGATCCCGAAGTAGAACAAAAAGAGGAAACCTTTTTACGAAAGGTAGGACTTGTTTTGAGAGTAGATGAATCATTGTTGCTCGCATGATCAAGCTTCAGAGATCATCGATATCTTGGAGGGAAAAATAAAACCATCTTTAGATTTCAAGCATCAAAATGAAAATTTTGATAGGCTAAAAAAAAAGGGTGGCTCCAACATAGGCTCCAACTAGGGATCTCTCCTTCCTGTGAGGCGGGAAGAATAGTAGACCACGTGCCAATATTGGGTAAATGGAGTCAAAAAATCAATTAGGCGGAAAGGTTACCGAGAAAAGAGGATCGAAGGGGGAAAAAGACTTTGTTCTTTACCTTGAAAAGTTTTTTCAAAATCAGATACTCTTTCCAAACATAGCTATAGTCCCTTTCACAGTTTTCCCTTTCCCACTACTAAATTTAGGTATGTTTTAAGACAATCGAAACAGTCCTAGGAGACTCAACAGATCTTGTGGCTCTCAGCTTGCATCAAAAAAATGACATTATGTGTTTTTAACTGGGGAGTCCCGTCTAAATTTGGGATGTGGATCAGGTTTTAGAAAGCATTGGTTACCAGAGTCGAGTGATATTCATGTATAACAGCCTTACAGATATCTTAGATATTTCTTCACTGCCAGCGAGCCTGTTCAGTACCCTAGTGAAGTTATCTAGCCCCTTTTACTGAATTTCATTTCACCACTTCGGAATATATTTATGCATTTAAATGCTGAGATGAGGGAAATCATTTATGAATTTCCTTTCATTGTCTCTTAGACTAGGTGGGGGCAATCATTTCTAAATTTCCTTTCACCACCTGTCTTATAATTTACTTTTTTGAGCGTGAAGATGGGGGCAATCAGTTTGTATCAGGGTTGATATCTGTGTAATATTTTGCATTAGAGGTCTGTCAACTTACTTTGATTAATCTGTACCAACCTTCCCTTGACCTTCACAACATCTTCGTTCTTAGGGAGAAAATGAAAATAAATTTTAAAGGGCATCCTGTTTGAGAAAGCTTTAATCCTCTGATACCATTGAAAAACCTAGGAAAGCTAGGATCGCTCTAAACGTTCCTTCGCTTAGCAGGGGATTGAGTAGTTGTGAAGACCCGCTTTCCTTCCACAATCTATTTTGAAACTCACGAGGTTTAAAATGAAAAACTTCTATCCCTTTGTAATGAAAACGGGAAGATGGTGACTTGTTAAAAGTTAGACCCGAAGATAGACAGGATGCCAGGTAGTGATTTATTGACTGAAAATACAGAGTTCAAACAACTCGAGACTGAGTCTTGTAGATAATTCCAGGGATAAATTTCTTTGACTGACTGTTTTTAGATTCAGTGAATCTTTTAATTTTTTTAATTTTTTTTCTTTAAAGATTACCAAAACAATTCTGTTATCTATCAGCTCAGCTGCTATTGTGGTTTGAATGGCGTTATCTCAATTCTCTTTAACAGTCTTTTATAACATATCTTTTTTGAGAAAGATGATTTTTACCTTTTTCTTTTACTTTCTTTGCGCACTATGAAAATATTTTAGGTATCACCTGTTTATGCCGATTCATTTCTGACACCGAATTTCATTTTACCCCTCCTGTTTGTTTCGTATGTAGCTGAAATCCTGTAAAAACAAATACAAATCTTATCCGAAATGTGTCGAAAGTTATGAATGAAAAAACAGAAAATCAAAAGCAAATGTTTAAATGAAAACATATGTATGTACAAAATATATATAATGAAATTTATTTATTTACGATTATTTATTTATTTTTTGAATCTGGTGACTATTACATCATGTAATTCTTTATATACCACCCGTTGACAGGGGCGCCGAGGACTTCTCCGTCTATATTTTCCAGTAGGAAATAATTTTTTCCTTCTGGAGCTGAAACCCTAAATGGTCCACACCAGAGGTGGTCAAATTTACTATGCTTCGCAGCTTCTTCCTTTCTCTCATCCCATCTTAGCACTAAATCGCCTGGGAGGAATTCCCTATCCTTTGCCTTGTGGTCGAGCAATTCTTTCATATCTTCTTGGTACTTTTGCATCTTCTCATCAACTTCAACTCTATGTTGTTGAACCTCAATCAACTGATTAATTCTCCTGGTTACATGATTTGGCTCTTCATTTTGATCCTTCCATAACTTCATGATTGGTAGCACTAGGTTTATAGGTAGAACAACTTATGTCCTGTAGACCATTTGAAACGGCGAAATACCGATAGACCTTTTAGTGCTTATGCGGTTTTCCCATAATGCGTATTTCAACTATACATGCCAAGACCTCTTATTTTCATCCAATACTTTCTTGATTATGTTTACTAGGATCTTGTTAGATGACTCGGCCAACCCATTCCCCTGGGGATAATATGTCGTAGAATGGCCAAGGACGATGTTATACCTCTAACAAAAACTAATCATAGCCATAGATTTAAATGCCTCAACATTGTCAGTAACTATCTTTCGGGGACAACCGAACCTAGACAAAATATTATCTTCCAAGAAATCAATCACCACCGAGTCTGTTGCCCTTTTGGTTGGAATGGCTTCCACACACTTAGTAAAATAATCTGTGGCTGTCAAAATCCACTTATGTTGAGCACTGGAATGGGGATTAATTTTGCCTATGAAATCTAAACCCCATTTCTGAAATGGGGCTTCAGCTTTGACTGGAACTAGAGGCAATGTCGAGAGTTTCTGTTTCCCTGTGAATAATTGGCAAGGGTTGCAGGCATGTACTTTGGCATTGACGTTTGAAAATAATTTCGGCCAGTAGTACCCATCCCTCAAGATCTTGTAAGCTGTAGCTCTCCATGCATGGTTTCCTCCAGAGACTCCTTCAGGAAATTCATTTACAACCTGTGGAGTTTCCGACTCAACTAAATAGACTAGCACAAACCTGAGTGGATCCTTCCAATATAGCTGACTTTTGGTGATACAATATTTGACTGCATGGAGTTTTAAAGTTTTGCATTTAGATGGTGATATTTCATCTGGTCATTTTAGGTTCAGCAAGTAAAACACTATGTCTCTATACCAGCCTGACGATATGAACTTTTCTTTGATCTGGGTTTGACTTGTTTCTTCACCCGGCTTGTTTAGGTCTGTGTCTTCGTCGCCTTACTGCAGGAAATTAGTATCAAGGGCTCTGAAATTTGACTCAGCTAAGAGTTTTCCCAGGCCTTGCCCTTTTATCAATTTAGTCGGCTTAGCTTCCAGATCGAATTCTTGGATTTTAGAGAGCCATCGCCCTCTTTTTCCATCACTGTCTGGCTGTACTAGTATATATTTCACAGAACTGGTAGGCACGTACACGATTATTTTTGAATGCAACACATAGGTTCTAAACGCCTTTAGTGCTTTTACCATTGCGTACGCCTGTTTTTCAATTATGTCATACTTCAGTTCCGCGTCTCTAAGGCTTTTGCTAAAAACCACTATCGGCTGTTCGAATCCTTCTTCTTTGAGTACCCTTTGAGTTCTTTACTCACACTGCCAATTACTGTCTTCCTGGCGACCTCACGACAAGCCAGTTTATCAGGAATGTACAATGGCAGTGCATGCGGGGGAACAGAAGCCCTGAAAACTCTGAAGTATGAAAAATATGCCTCTATGTACCAGTCCTCTATGCTGCTCAGATTTGTCGCTATGTTGTTCGAGATATGGGGTGACGGGTGACCAAAAATGGCAATGTGCAGGGGCACCATTACCCAGTTAAAAATTTCATAAGAAAAATTTTCTGCTTTGTTTTCCCATAATTTTGCATGATATACATGTATGGTTTCATCTTCAACCAGAGTCCAGCTCCAGTTCATCAATGGAAATGGTGTCATAGAAAAAATTGCATCCATGATGTACGTGGACATAAAAAAGGACGAAGCCTTCCCATTCTCCTTCTACTCCCGATACTCTGTGACCCGATTGGCCAAGCTATCTGAAAGCATCATTTCCCAATCCAAGGAACAACCTTCTACAACCCAAAACATAAGGGGCACCCATGCGATAAAAAATTGCGATGTGTCCTCTCTCCCATATAACTGACATGTCATCATGGCCACATATCTATAATGCAGTTCTAACGAAGCGATTGAATAAATACCGTGAGTATTAGCTCTGAACTTTGTGGTGTTTGAAACCCAATCCTTTATCAAACTGGACATGGTCTTATCGTATTGTATGCATTCCTTCTCCTTGAATTCTTCCAGGAAATCAGTGCCATATGTGTGGTTTGACGTTGTGGGTAGCTTATACATGGTTTGCAGATTCTCTGGCCTAAAAGTCCCGACAATGACTCTCTGCCCGTTCATGATAGTCTTGGTCGGTATGTCCACGTGATCCAATGGACATCGGATCATGTCATAATATGGAAGCAACCGTGGCATGGCTGATACCCTGTGCATTCCGGATTGGATGACTATTTTGTACTTGGTGGTTATATCATCTCTTTCATTGTCATCATAATAATCTACCAATTCTGATTGCAGTATATCTGAAACATATGACCAGTTAGGGACCGAGTCTATACTTCGGGGTGAAGTATCGAAGACATTATCTAAGCCTTGTCCCGAAACCTCGACATTTTCCTTTGCTGCTTTCCGCGAGGACATGGCTGAAGCTTGCGATTTAGCTCTTCTACGATAGAACTGTGTATACATACAGAAGTTAGTTTACTCAGAAGTGATGAGCTCTGCGTGCTATGAAAATGCATTCGTTATAATGAAAAGAATCTCTTACATATATTTGAAAACTCGGTACTTTTCAAAACAAGCCTTTCAAATCATAATTAGAAATAAATTTATGTCGTAAAAATCTGATCTTATATTCATAGATTTACCCTATTTTCTCATTAATGTCATAAATTTTTGGCGGTTTAAAAGTCGGTTGGCGTATGGAGAGAAAAGGCTTCCTTGGGAATCATGCAGGCATCGAAACATGGGATATATCTTGCTTTAGCTTAATTAATCCAATCTCGCCAACGCTAATCACTATCTCGCTACTCATTATATCGGGGATTTTCCTTTAACAATTTGAGTCTCTAACTCCCGAGACTGCGAAGATCAATTTTGGTTTAATTAAAGGTAATCATGATTTAGGGCTTGATTTATTTTATAATTATCATATTTGCCATATCGCAACTCGGAACTTCGAAGATAAGTTTCTAGGAAATTTACATGTTGAGCTGCGAAATCACGAGATCGCGATAACATGACTTAATTAAAAGGGAAGGTAATCTTGGATTAAGTGATTAATTATTCAAGTTATAATTACATCGTGAATTTGCGAGTCGGGGTTTAGACTATGTAACCTTCGAAAAATATACTGCCGAGTGGCGAGATGCCGAGAACAACTTTACCATGGTTAGATTTTACCTTTAATCCTTGACATGGGTTATTTCAAAAGGATCTCGTGTCCTCGGATATCGAGACTGTGATAATAAAAATTTGGGTTTGGCGAATGCCGATCGCGAAACCCCGATAACGCTTAACCGCGTGTTAGGGAAAACTTTACCCTTGTTACTGTCTTGAGTGGAAAGTTAACATGATTTCCTCGTTTCGTGACTCAGGATATGGAGATTTGATGAATTATAGTATCCGACCTGCGAGATCTCGAAGTAGAACAAAAAGAGGAAACCTTTTTATGAAAGGTAGGACTTGTTTCGAGAGTAGAAAAATCATTGCTACTCGCGTGATCAAGCTTCAGAGATCATCGATATCTTGGAGGGAAAAAGAAAACCATCTTTAGATTTCAAGCATCAAAATGAAAATTGTGACAAGCTAAAAAACAAGGGCGACTCCAACACTTCCAATGAATGTAATTCTTCAAGACATATAAGAAAAAACATTTCATGTTTTTCTCCCGATTTGGGTTTCCACATAAAACATTGGTGTATTGTGTATGTGTTTGATTGTTTATTTATTACTGCTCATTATTGGATAATAATTCTACATTGAGATAACATTTGAAGAAAAAGGATTATAATTACATTATTACTGATTCACCCCCCCTCTCAGTAATCCAATAGAATATATATCCAATTATAGGAACCGCAGTAGATGTATTACTAAATTGCAGTCTTTCATTCCTTAAACACCATAGAGTGACAAAAATGAATTATGATAAAGAAAAAACACACAGAAAACACATAACTCAAATAAATGAGAAGTATAATCTCTATCTTTCCTATATAAATTTGTATTAAGACGTCTATAGTTACATTAGGCAAGAAAAATCCCTCATTATATCTCTAATGTGTTTATTTATACAAAATTGTCTTAACCAAAATTGGTTAGACTTCCACACTTATAGATCTCAAAATATAATAAAATCTAGGCTAACTAAATATTACAAAATATTTGAACATATGTGAAGCTCCATCATTTGCTAGCTCTATTAAGGCATATCCTTCCTTCATTTTCTCATAGATGCAACTGTCTTCTGTTGATATTTGTATTTCATGTGAAAATCCAATAATGAAACTACGAACTTGGGGGGTTCTCTATTAACATTCAATTCAAAGGTAAAATCCCTTTTATGCACCAATGGTAAACTCTTCTGAACTTTTACAACAACCTGTTGAGTATTCTGATATTGTAAACTTTGTTTGATGAGAAGATCATTTAGAACTTTCAAATTAACTTGATTGACTTGCAATACAGTATTTTGCAACCTTTCCCTATTCTTTTTCAAATTTTCCTTTCTTTTTTCAGCCTCAACTATCCCAATAGACAAGTGAACATCACCGAGATAAATTTATGTCATTTCTACATCCATAGCTAAAAGAGCATTTAGACAAACAACTTTTGCTTCTGTAGCTAATCTTTTTCTTTCTTCAATATTTTTTTCCCAAGCTTTTAATGTCATTTATCCTTTCAACTATTTGATCTCTGAAAATGGAACAAGCCCTAGTATATTGAGATTTTTCTTCCAAACTATGAGTTCTTGAAATTTGGATCTAGTAGTAATAGATTATTTCTCTTTATCAACAATAATTTGCAATAAATTATTGATGACATGATAATGCTTTTGGATCATGTCCAAACTTTCATAGAAATTTTGTTGAACTATCTGCAATCCTTCATTGGTCTCCGAGGCATGTCTTTTAAAGGTGAAAATATCAATTAATGTACTTTCAATTGTAGTTATTTGAGCGTGAAATTGGATTATGAAAGCATCTCTTTGAGAAATAGTATTCTTACACATGTATTGATCTTGAATACTTTCTTTCAGTTTCTCCTCTAGCTATTTGATCTATTGATCATAACTTTGTCTGACCTAAGCTAGTTCATAATTGACTTTCTCCCTAAAAATGACCTTTGTTTGTTTTGAATCATTTTTCATCTACTCAATTAAAAGGTTTTTCTAATCAAGTTTCTCTCTCAATTTATCCACCATAAATTAGTTGTTGCAAAAGTCCCCAGAGAATCGACTACCTGTCTTGCGAATTCAGGGTCACTCTATCCATTTCCATCATATATCAAGTATTTACTTCTAGTAATTGTTCCTCCTTTTTGTTTAATTTCCCTTCATACAATATATTTTATTTTCGTACTAAATAACAAATCCAATGAATGAATTTCTTCTGGTTCAATGGGTGTCAAATCATCTACATTTACTACCTCTGAACTAGGTATCCAATAACTTGTTGCAAGAGGAGTTATAGATGGGATGGGAATTACAAGTGTAGTATATTCCCCTTGAGTTGTGGAATCCTTTACAAGAGTTTCAGTGTTTGAATTCATCTGAGGAAAAGTATGTCCATGATTCATGAAGGATTCAAACATTGCAAATGTTTCTTGTAAGGTCTTACCTAGTAAAGTTGATTATGTCATTGTTGTGCCCTTGGATGCTATCTCTGGTGTTTTTCCAATTTCCTTAGTCTTGACCTCAAGAAAGTCATGTTTCTTGGGATTGAATGATGGTTTCACTTCTGAAGTTGGATTACCATTATGAGTAAGACTTTGCTCTACTTGTAAATGTTGGACAACTGAGAGGGGGGGGTGAATCAGTTGTTACCGTTCTTAAACAATTATGCTTCTTTTAAAGTCTTTACAAAGAACTCAATGATGATCACAATAATGCAGAGAAATAAACAAAGGAACATTCAACATCAGTCACATATATGAGAAAGACAGAGACAGATAATTCCCAAGGAAACCCATACAGGGTAAAAGCCTCCTTTTCTTTATATGATAAGCATTATCTACATTCTTTACATTATCATACATATGAGCACTAACTCATTGTGAGGCTACAACCTCTGGTTTTGCAATATGCAACTTGCTGAGAGCACCGACTCTTTGTTTTCTCTAGCACCCACTAGAAGGAAGCACCAACTCCCTGGTTTCTCTAGCACCAAATAGAAGGAAGCACCAACTCCCTGGTTTCTCTAGCACAAACTAGAAGGAAGCACCAAATCCCTATGTTCAAGCACCCACTTGAACCTTTGAGGACACTAGTCCTCCCTAGCACCTACCAACCTCCCTAAATAATAAATTCTTTGTTAGTGAAACTTATTACAATGATATAACATTATTCAATGGCTTACCAGCTCGATTGTTGTTCTGTTACGTTGCTCTGCCATGTCTTCATCAGTGTTTTCTGCACGCCCCTTGCACTTTCTGTTCTTCTACCTTTTATACTCTCTACACCATATCCCTTCAATGAAACCTTCCTCTACCATGCATTTCTACTCCTGTGCTCTGCCTCCTGGTTCACACTTGAATTCTGCTACACCACGACAACTCCCTCTCTTCTTTTCTTTTTCATTCATATAGCCTTGTCTTTGTGCATGGAATATTTGCAATGCCTCTGCATGCTCACTCCGTGCCAAATTCCTCCAAAACTCGAGTTCTCTGTATAATCATCATCGTGACTCTTCAAATTCTCTGGTGGTTCCCACCATGCGTCCAACACCACTGGGTGTTCTGCTGATATTTCTCAACCTCTCTGGCAGTTGCTACTCCTCGTCTTCTTTGGCATAGTCGAGCTTATGCCTTCCTAAGTTTGGGGCACAAATGCACCTTTTGGATATGTAGCGAGCAAATCTTAGCGGCCAGAATCTGTGCTACCAGATCTATGGTCGGGATTGGATTCCGAAGCCCCCCTGCCATTCTACCTTTAAGCGGAAGGGGGAGGGGGTCTGGAATCGGGCGTTCATCTCTAGAGTGGCCAAGATTAGAGTGCCTAGATCAATGGT
>ML777482.1:661035-689774 GCA_009831015.1 Picea engelmannii | reverse complement strand
CATCTTTCATCATGTTTTCTTAGATGACATTCTTCTCTATTTTCTTTCATCACATATACATTATTTTCTGTCCTTATGCCTTTGGCCACCACTTGTCCTGAGTTTACAGACTTTATCTTGCAGTCCTTGGATGTGAACAACACCTCTCATCCTCTATCACACATTTGAATTACACTGAGCAGGTTATGTTTCATCCCATCCACAAGTATAACATCTTGGGATTTTCCTTTTCCATTACTTAGGATCACCATCCCTTTGCCTTTTATTTTCCCTGGAGCATCATTTCCAAAGGTTACACTTCCTGATTTGCTTTCACTTAGAGATAGAAACTTGCCTTTGTCTCCTATCATGTGTTTGGAGAATCCACTATCTATATACCCTTTTCTTTGAGCAGACAATACTAATCCACACTTGTTACTTTCCTTCTTCTTCCAAAACTTGACATTTTCAGCAGGGGATTTCGAATCTGGTTCATAGTTCCTTAACCGACACTCAATAGATTTATGTCCAAAGTTATGATAGGTGTAGCATTCAACTTCATTATTCAATAAGTCAAACTTATTGTTGCAGTGTTGCCTACTTATTGACTGTTGATTATTTCTTGGCCTCGTTAGTTGTATGTGTCCAGACTTAATTTGGCAATTTGCAGTCCGTGAAGGATTATTACTTGACTGTATCATTCTTTGTTGTGGGAAGTATTTATTCCTTTGAAATCTTAATTTCTCATGTCTACATCTTAAGGAACAATTTATAGCTTTGTGACCAAAGTTAGAACAGTAGAAACAATAACCATAGAAAAATTCTTTGTACTTGGAAAATGGTTGCCTTCTTTGAGCAAATCGATTTCTTTCTTGCTGATGACGTCTTTCAGTAGAGAGAGCATTGTTTATTCATTCTACAGATTCAATCCTAGCACCTTTTTCTTTACTTGTCCCGGGCGGCTGATTGTCTTCCTTTGTTTCTGTAGGTTTGTTATTGTCATTGGTTGTACTTTTGACAAACTTGATGGGTTCTTCATTTCCTGGCTTCCCACTGCTTGATCCCTCTTCATAACCGAAACCAGTTTTCAGCTTTGGATTTCTTTGCTGATTCAGAATGGTGGCTAATCCTTCTGAGTCTTTGATACTTGATAGATTCTGATTATACAAGGATTGAAATTTCTCCATTTCTTTCCTTGTTTTCACTACTTCTTGTTCTAATGATTCACATCTTGTTTTCTTTACTGATAGTTTTTTCTTCAGAATCTCTTTGATTTTCTTTTCCTCTTCCAATTCTAATTTTAGTAGGACAAGGTCTTCACTAGGTTCTTGACTATCTTTCTCGAACTGTATCAGCAATTGTCTTTTCTTTTTGTTCTTGATTCTTAGTCTGTCAATCTCTTCCAATGCACTGATCAGTTCTCCTTCCATGTCAACCACAACTTCTTCATCATTCTCATCACTGCCTGTGATTTTATTATCATAATTCTCTTTGGCCATAAGCATGAAGTCATTTGCCTTATCTTCATAGGAAGAGTCACTATCGGTGTCTTCTGAGGAGTCATCATTGTATACACATAAAATTTTATTTTTATCAAATCTTCTAGATTTGTGCTTCTCTTCACCTTCATAGTTATGATCATGTTTCTTGTGTGGACATTTATTTGCAAAATGACCTATCCTTCCACAGTTAAAGCATTTGAAAGGAAGTTTACCTTTGTATTTTCCTGATCCCTTCTTCAGTCTCTTCACAAATGTTTCTTCAATTTCATCGGGCTCAGAATCCTCATTCTTGTGTACTTTAAATGATTCTTCTCTAGAGGTGGGTTTATCTTTAACTATTCTCATTTCATATGCAGTCAGTGTTCCTAGAAGTTGATCAAACTGCAAATTTTTTAGATCATTAAGCTCTTCTATAGTAGAGACCTTCGGGTTGAACCTATCTGGGAGAGATCTCAAGATTTTCTGAACTAAATAAGTTTCCCCAATTGTTTCACCAAGTGCCTTCATTGCATTTACCATTTCTTCTATTCTCAGAAAGTATTTTCCAATAGTTTCATCTTCCTTCATTTTCATCTATTCAAACTGTATTCTGTAGGTTTGAAGCTTTGCATCCTTTACCTTCTCATTACCCTCATAATTGCTAATGAGTTTGTCCCACATTTCTTTGGTAGTTTCTATGTGCATAACTTTTACGAATTCTGCTTCTGCAAGCCCACTCAAGATAGCATTCATAGCCTTAGCGTTGAAGATAAATTATAGTTTGTCATCCTTATTAGCTAGCACAATTGGCTTTACATACCCAGTATCTACCACATCCTAGACATCTACACCTAAAGCCATCATGTAGGTTCTCATTCTAACTTTCCAGAAGGAAAATTTTGTTCCATTGAATAGAGGGGCATTATTGGTTGAATTTCCTTCATGGTTTGACATGTTTAAGCTCTAGGATCTACCCTTAGATAAAAGGGGCCAGCTTTGATATCAATTGTTGGACAACTGAGAGGGGGGGTGAACCAGTTGTTACTGTGCTTAAAAAATTATGCTTCTTTTAAAATATTTACAAAGCACTAAATGATTATCACAATAATGCAGAGAAATAAAAAAAGGCACATTTAGCATCAGTCACATATATGAGAAAGACAGAGACAGATAATTACTGAGGAAACCCATACAGGGTAAAAAAACTCATCTTCTTTATATGATAAGTATTATCTACAATCTTTACATTATCATACATATGAGAACTAACTCATTGTGAGGATACAACCTTTGTTTTTGCAAGTTGCAACTTGCTAAGAGCACCGACTCTCTGTTTTCTCTAGCACCCACTAGAAGGAAGAACCAACCCCCTGGTTTCTCTAGCACCAACTAGAAGGAAGCACCAACTCCATGGTTTCTCTAGCATCAACTAGAAGGAAGCACCAACTCCCTGTGTTCAAGCACCCACTTGAACCTTTGATTACACCAGTCCTCCCTAGCACCTCCCAACCACCCTGAATAATAAATTATTTGTTACTGAAACTTATTATAGTGATACAACATTATTGAATGGCTTACTAGCCCAATTGTTGCTTTGTTATGCTGCTTTGCCCTGTCTGCATCAGTGTCTTCTGCACACCCCTTTCACTTTCTATTATTTTTCCTTTTATACTCTCTGCACCATATCCCTTCAATGCAACCTTCCTCTACCATGCATTTCTGCTCCTATGCCCTGCCTCCTTGTTCACACTTGAATTCTACTACATCGCGACAACTCCCTCTCTTATTTTCTTTTTCATTCTTATAGTATCTGTTGTCTTTGTGCATGCAATATTCGCAATGCCTTTGCATGCTCACTCCATGCCAAATTCCTCCACAACTCGAGTGTTATGTTTGATCATCATCGTGACTCTTCAGCTTCTCTGGTGGTTCCCACCATGCGTCCAGCATCACTGGGTGTTCTGCTGAGATTTCTCAACCTCTCTGGAAGTTGAGACTCCTCATCTTCTTTGGAAAATTTGAGCTTATGCCTTCCTAAGTTTGGGGTCCAAATGCACCTTTTGGATATGCAACGAGAAAATCTGGGTGGCCAGAATTTGTGGTCCCAGATCTACGGTCGAGATTGGATTTTAGAGCCCCCCTGCCATTCTACCTTTAAGCAGAGGGGGGGGTACAAAATCGGGCGTGCATCTCTTGAGCAGCCAGGATTAGAGTGCCCAGATCAACAGTGCTCAAGCGATTCTAGACCCACCTTGCCTTTCTGCATTTTATACAGGGGGGGGTTTGGAATGGTGGGGTATTGACGAAGGACCCCACTCCTGTCGTGTCACATTTTGTATCGTTCTCCACTTGACCGTGCGACAAGTCTCGTTCCCTTTAGCCCCTCCTTGTCCTCCGACATCTTTCCATCTCCAGATTTCTGAAACTTTGAAGTGGTGTAAATCTGTTGATGTCACTCGTGGATTGAGACGTGTTGAATATTGCCATGTGTCACTCTGATTTGTGACTTACATGTGCTTGAAATGTTGAATTAGTCTGACACTTTTCATTACCTAGTTGTGCCACATGTTCCTAGCTGACGTGGTATGCTGACATGAGTCGGATCGATGGTCCATATCACACCTTGATCTGATGGCTGCGATTAAATCGCAATATCGCATATCGCGATTTCGAGATTCCTGTGGTTATTATTCCTTGACATCTTCAACTCTCAATCCGTGAAACTCTGAAATGGACTGAGATCAAAGGTCTAGATCAGACCTCGATCCAATGGCTGTGATTAAATCACGATTTCACAATTCTTGTTGCATTGTTTCTTTTCCCTCTCCATGTCGCAATTCGCGAAACTCCGATATGGAGTTGGATCAATGGTCTAGATCTGATCTTTATTCAATGGCTGCGATTAAGTCGTGATTTTTCATATCATGAAATCAATATTTCTATGGATGATATTACTTGACATCTCCAACTCTTGATCTCCGAAACTCCGACATGGACTGGAATCAATAGTCCAGATTCAACCTCAATCTGACGGCTAAGATTAAATCGTGGTTTCAGATATCGCGATTTCGATAGGTTAGGGAACATCGTTCCTTTGACTCTCTAGTCAGTGAACTGATGATCTATCCCCACATGTCCTACCTGAAGATGGATGGTCCTCCTTCTTGTGGGATTTTGTGAGCCCTCCACTCCTTGCACTTTAAAGAATGTGCAGGTTCTCCTCGATCCAACGGTGGTCGGACCCTGTGCTTGGATCTAACGCCCAAGATCTATCTTCCATATCTGCGCGCTCCTCTTGTCTACATTGAGATCTGATGGTCATCAGGAATTTGGGATGGGATCCAACGATCACCGACTCTTCTCCTCCAAGCTTACACATCCTTCTTACTTGGAAGAATTTCTAAGTGTCAAAGGCCTCGACCTTTGATCCGCCTGTGATCCTAAGTATGTTATCTCCCTTGAGCTTTAGCCATGATTTAACCTCATCCCTGGTGCACACCTATGCACTACATTCGACTCTGCACTAATTCCTCCTGAGCTTACGTTGTTCCTATTTTTCCATCGATGCACACTCTGATCCAGCCATCAATGACAAGCACATACTGCTTATAAAGCATGCCAACCATCCTCTGCAACGTCTTCCCAAACTGCTACTGATGCCCGTCTGTTACATTCTTCCTATACTCATGCCATCTTTACTGTTGTACTTGACATCAATGACAAGCATACGCTACCTGTTAAACATTTTCCAACAATAAAATCTTTGGCAAAACACTCCTCTTGTGCTTTTTGAAATTAAGAAAATATGATTGTTATTTTCCAGGAATATTCTATAACCTAGATATAAGTTCATCATATGATCTATTTCCTTTGAAAACCTCATCAAAAGGTGAATCTTCATGAAAATATTTCTTCATATTGAATTGGGGAAAATGGTTTTCTACCAATTTATGAAGATCATGCTTTTTGAATTCAATGGTAGACAATGTAATATCATCTAAGGCCGAAGTGTCAACCTTAGCATGTCCAAAATATGATAATGAAAATATATTGACCTGTATAGGATAGGTTGTCCATACCCTTTTTGTGCAGCCTTCAGTTCTTTGGTGATACCTGTAGAAAATTTTTGATATGCTACTGCCCTATAGAAAATTCTATCTAGTAGAAATATGGGAAGATCATGAGGAGATGCATAACAACCAAAAACTATAAGAGAAATTCTCTTCAATATACCAGTCTGCAATTGCACCTAGATTCCCCATTATTTTTTCAGAAATTCTGGGAGGAGGATTACCATACATAACTTCATGGATTGGAATAACAACATTGTGACACATATCATAAAAACGATATTTTTCATTTTCCTCCCACATTTTGGAATGATAAATATGTATTAGTTCAGTGATTGTTGGGGTTCATTTACAATTCATCATAGGAAATGGGGTTTTGAAACATAGAACATCCATAATATATGTAGATATATAAAAGGGATAATGATCTCCTTTAGATTTATGAGTTGTATAAACCTCTATTTGTTTGACCAAATTATCAGAAAAGAAATTTCCCCAGTCAAAAGTAAAACCTTCTGCAACTTCATGAATTATGGGGACCCATTCTATAGTGAAATGTGCAAGGTTTTTATTTCCATATAGTCTACAAGGAATCATAGCTACATACATAATGTGTGCATCACAAGAAGCTGTAGAATATATTCCATGACTATCTACCTTAAATTTGTTTTCATTTCCCCACCAGGTTTTAACTATATCATGGACAATCATGTCATAATCTATACATTCATCTTTCTTAAAAAAATTCACAAATGGTGCATTATAAACATATTTGGGATTGATGGACAATTCATACATTACTTGGATGTCCTTGAGTTGAAACGATCCGACAATAGTCCTATGATGGTTGTAGATGGTTTTGGTCAATATATCCACATGGTCAAGAGCCCAACGTATCATGTCTATATAGGGAAACAATTTTGGTCTTGTTGTGAATTTATGAAGCTCTGACTTGGCAACCTCCTTGATATTATTTATAGTTAATGCATTTTTTCCCTCATTTGATTCATCTAAAGGGATGGATTTCTCGTCTTCCGGGATTTCATAAACCCATGCCCATGATTTGATGTTGTTTGTTAGGCGAGAAGTAGTATCTGAGTAGATATCTGAATTTGTGTTTGACTCTTCTACAAATAGATATTGTCTTCTCGTTGCTTTGTGTGGTGCCATAACTTTTCGTCTACAATATTAGCTCTTGTAAATAACCAATACTTACAAATACAAATGCAGATATGAGATAGAATTTATGGATGTGAATGGAGAAATGATATAGAGTTCAAATATTTTAACAAATCAAAATACAAGGAACTAATTAATTCCACATTCAATAACTAATTAATTCGAATGACAGAGTAATCATGGTAAAGTTGGCGAATTTATTACCTAACGGAAGAAAACATTATTCAAGTATTTCACACTAATCATGTTTAATTTACTTTAATAATCATGATTAGTGATAATAAGTATTTTGACATTCAGGGATTTGAATAGGGAATGCTAATAATATCCCAAAAGCCACAGTCAAAAAGTGATTACTTATCTTTTAATTAATATTTACTTTAATTAACTGCTTCTTTGCCTTTTTAAGCCTTCAATGCTTCGAAATTCTGGGACTCCGAAGCTTCGTGACTTCAAGACTATATCAATAGAAATGTTAAAGTTATCCCGAAGGCCGAAGTTGTGAAGTAATTACTTACTGTTAATTTTTCCTAATAAATCATGTCTTAACCTTTAATCTTCAGTGCTTTGGTATTCCAACACTCTGACACTTCGTGAATTCATTGATAATATGATATCTTGGAGGATAGTTTGTCAGAGTGATGTGGAAGGATGACTTCACATATGATGAGATGTTGTGAGAACTTGAGTGACATGTCTCACCTTGAAACATGTGAATTATGTGTCAAAAAATGCCCAAAATGAGTGCCATCTGTCTCCACGTGTAAAGAATGCTAGGCGGCACAGGACACGTCAACCAAGTACTTTTATTTATAAAAAAATATTATGGAACTTTGGGACTCTGGAGCTTCGTGAATTTGGGGATAATAGGACCTTTAAACATTTGATCTTAAACCAATGAAGTGCAAAGTCTTGAAGTGGAACTTCAAATGAGAATAATACCGTTGATTAAACATTTCACAACTTTGAATCCCGAAGATCCCACAAGTCGTTGATCTCAATAAGTGTTATATTTAATGGATAAGGATTGATCCTTCCTCTCAAAACATAACAAAAACTGTATTAGTGTATAAATTGATAATTCTAAAGCTAAAACTTTATTTATAAATGACACAAATTAGGAGCATATTAAAAAGAATTCAAAATTTGAATTTTTTATTTGAAATTTTGATTTATGTTCTAACAAGTAGTTGCTTCTTCCATTCATTCTAGATTCCTTCTTACGAATCCCCTTCTTTCTCATGAAAATCGTACAAGTAAGCAACATTGAATATCATGGAGTTGTCAAAATTCTATGATACCTCTAACTTATAGGCATTATGAGAAATCTTCCTCAAGACTTGACATGGTTTGATTTTCTTATATTTGATTTTACTATATGTGCCTATGGGGAACCTTTATTGATTTGAAAAATACTTATATGTTGATAATTTAGAATACACATAAACATCTATTTTATCTTTGAAATAAAATGATTTCTTGATTTTTTTCCAAATTACATGTGAAGAAATTATCTAACCAAATCCACTTCAATGATAAATGACTTGCAATTGAAATTGAAATGAACAACAATAATATAATCACATACACAAGTTGGAAAAAACAGAGTTCACCCAATTTGGGGTACCTCTCCAGGTCCACTTCCAATAGAGACTTCTTTTATTAATTCTCAAATGCTTATGTTTTACAATGACATTTTTACATGTTGCTCAGCTGTAGAAACATAGTGCATCATTGAATTCCTGACAAAAAAATACTTTAAATTCCGTCAAGGTATCCCTCGACATGCTTTACGATGTTACCTCATATGCTTTGTACCTTTGGCATGGACTATGAGGAAATTATTTTCATTAAATTGTGTGTACAATCCTTGGGTTGTGTGCCCTTAAATAGGGTGTGCCCCTTAACCAAATCCTGAATTCTAACGTTGGCAAAGAAATATAGTTTGGTTGTTTCCATAACCAAACTCAGACTTGTAGCCAAATTGGTTAAGTCTGTTGGCAATATATGGTAGGTTGTGGGTTCCATTCCCAACGGCCACCGTATGATCTGTTGATTTTTTGTTACAATATATATATATATATATATATATATATATATATATATATATATATAACTAACATATGTTATAACTAACATATGCAGATAATTTGTTTAATGGTTAAAAAAAGTTTCCCTACCATGATTCTTGGATATAGTTCATGGTTATATGTTATATCATGTGGCCATATATATAAGGGGTCAAGGGCTAAGACCTCGACCCTTTTCTCTACCAACTGTACATTATAACTACTTCAAATATATTTGTTTCCATGTATAGGTTAAGACTTTTTTGGTGGTGTGTTGGTAGTGGGAGCTATGTGAAGGATTATGGAATTTATGGAGTTTGCAGTTTCAATGCCTTTCGACTCCACAACTTTTAATAAGCATCAACCATTATAGGCCAATGGGAGGCTACCATGTGGAAACCTCTCATTTTCTCTTCAATGCCACATGTCAACACTTGATTGAACCAATTGTTTGCCACTTGTCAACTTGCCATTCATCCACCTGGATGTACAATCTTCCCATTCAGTTATCAATTGGGTGTCACATGTCACCCTTGTAGTGGTTACACATGTCACCTATTTATTTTATCAATTACTTTTACATTTGACTTTCTAATAGGTTTAAATGGAACTTTGATCACTCATAACTTTTGCATATGAACTTCATTCAAGGAAAAAAAAATTCCGTTGGAAATTTATCACCGATCTCTACGCAATGATGGAATTTTAGGGATTATTTGATGAATTTTAATTTTGATCATTTTTTAACCATTCTAGACCTTTGTGGATGTTTTAGATATTTCTAGACCTCTATGATCATTCTCGGATCCTCCTGGATCATTCCTACCCATTGGAAGACTTTGGGACCACTAAAATTTTTGATTAATCAACAACTAAGTGAGGGTAGAGTTCCCTCACCCTTATGTTCTCCATCCATTTGTATTTACTTGGTTTTACCCCTTTTAGACCATCTCAAAGATATTCCACATCACCTTGCTATGAATTTTTTATCCTTCTATCGAGAATGACAACTTTCCATAGCTCGTCCAAATACTTTGGAGAAATATCATCAACTACTGGAACCTGAATACTTTCATCTTCATGCATAATCATAGGATGCTCATAAATCCTAAAATTCTCAACATTTACCATTGAATACATTTGCATGTATGTTGGTAGATCTAAACAAAAGGCATTAGTACCAATATTGTCTAAGATATTGAATGGACCATATCAAATTGGCCTTATCTTTTTACCTTCACCTTTCATTCTATCTTTGTTGATATGTAACCATACTTGATCACCGAATTCGAATTGATGATCAACCCAAAGTTTATCATGCATTTTCTTATACTTGGCTTGTATTTTCTCCAATTGTTCCTATAATGCTTGATGTACCTGTTAAATCCATTGAATGGACCTTTTATCTTTATCTTTATCATCCTTTCAATCTTATTTACCTGCTTCTCCAAAAACGATTTCCATAAGTGATTTATGTAATTACCCAAACATACTTCAAAATGAATTTTCTGAGTAGACGAATGCATGGCATGATTATAGGAATGCTGGATATAAGGAAATTGTTCATCCCATAATTTAGGATTCTTGTTTTACCACTTTTGTCTATCTATGGATGAAAATTCATTCTCTTATTCAACTTAGTGTTCATTAACTCCCATAAATGAGACCAAAAATTTCCCAAGAATCAAGAGACTCGATATGATATAATAGATGAAGGAAGTCCAAAATGAACCCATACATTAGCGAAGAACATATGTCTTGTCTGTTCAACTATGACCTGTTTCTTGCATGTCATTAGAAAACATGTTGGCCCACATAGGGGCAGACCCAGGGTTCAATGCTACAACAACGCACCAACAAAACCCTAACTACTGACCCTTTAGGAAACACCTACGAAGAAGATGAAGTCTCACCCGAGGTAGAGGCAGGGGTGGTTGCAGGACTCAGGTGTCTACAACCTTAGTTGGGACACAAATATGTGATTATAATACTTAATAGAGCACTTAACACCGTCAGTTTATTCTTAGTTAACCAATATCTACTCCACAGTGAAAACAAAGCATCGCAACATTCACCCTGATCTAATGTATTTAAGCACTTAGCATAAAGAACTGGATCAGATCTAACAGATTCAAGCACTAAGAACATTCACCTATATCAGATCTAACATCCATATTCATCATAAAAATAAAGCATAAACCAAATCTCTTAGCAAATAACATAGAAACACATCATAACATCGCATAGAGTAGAATAACACGGTAATTACATGGTTCACCCCCACCCTAGGGCTATGTCCACCAACTCGTCTTCTTTATTAGCTTCAATCAATCATCTCATACACAGAGCCACAAAACCATTACTCCACATAGGACAGGAGATCTGCGTAGCTCGCTAGATCCTCCTTCCTTGCGTTATAGCACAAATCCTTCATAGTCTCTTACAATGACTTGCACTTATCTCTGCAAGTCTCATATGGTATGCACGAAGCCTTACAATTCTTAATCACACAGATCCAACTCTTAGCACTTAGCCAACTTTCAAAACTCTTGTGCACTACTTCTTACATTGCCCAACCTTCTATTATACATACAAAATAGGCCTAAACATGGGTAAACACATGGGCTGGCATCCCATTCCCATTACATATTCCGAAATCCCAAAAAAAGGACCAAAAAAGGGGCCGATATCCCACAATATATGCTTCATCTTGCGCTCCTCTTTCATCAGGCTGTCAAAGTCCCAAAATAGGTCAAAATTGACCAAGGATCTCCCAAAAATTGGTCAAGGGCCAATAGGCCCCCAACACTCACATGTGACTCATCCCAAGTCACTTTGGTCTAACTAGTTCTACTTAGAACGCCTCAAGCTTGGCTCGAGTTGCTTCGATTTGTTGTTGTGCCACAAACTCATGTTTTGTGAAATCTTGGATGAATGCATCATTGATCGGCCCCCCTAGATGCTATTCAACTAGAGTGACAACCTACTGTAGTTTTTCTCCTTGGCCTTCTACTTCTGTAAACAATTGATAGGCCTTATCTTGCACAGGTTGGATTTTTTGAGTTACCTCCATAACTCTACTCTAGATAGTATGGATTTTTTGTTGTGTAGTGCATTGATCTTGGGAGTTCTTCATTCCTTCCACAACTGACACGGACTTCAGTTGTGCCTGTATCATTTCAACTTGATACTTTTCCTCTTGGAGTTGTGACTCTAGTGTCTTCAATTATGGGTTCTCCATGAGCTGTTCATAGGTCTGGGCACTGTGATGAGTGAGGTTCTTACATTCCAAGGTAAGATCCTTGAGCCTTTCAACTGCACTCCTGGTGGTTGGTTTCCTTTGGTCTCTTACAAATTGCGGGATATCGGGTACTGCGTGTAGTTCCAAGTTTGTGATGCATTGTTGTACCTACTAGATCACTTATTCAAGTTGCACTACTTGTTGTGGAAATAAATCTTCGGTGTTGGCTTCTACAAATGACACATATTGAAGTTCTCTGTTGACTATTTCCTTTACTTCAATTTTCTCCACGAACAACTGTTCCTTTTATTGTTGTAGCTATGATTTTTCTTCATTAAACTTCACTTGGAGAGAAAGATTTTTCCATTCCGTAGGACTGTGTTTCTCTACTAGTACCCCTTGTACTTGTGTCAAAGCCTGGGTGGCTTGTGCTATTTATTTTTGTGCTCATCGAAGGCGAGCTTTCACTGTATCGGCTAAGAGGTGGAGTTGAGTTGGATCATATCCTAATTATGGATTTCCTGACATAGTGGAGACTGCACGGCTGGACTATAGGGCTTGTTGTACCCCTCAGAGTTTAGTCTCAATTCAATCATACAACTCCTCTTGCTTTACTTCTTGTTTATCTTCTATTTCTAGTGAATCATCTTGTAGGGATTCTATGAGGAATTAAAAGTCATCAAAGGTGAGGACGGTTTGCATCTTGGTCATGGTGGCCTTCACTTTCTTCCAAGAGGAAGGCTTCAGAGGTGAACATTTTCTCTTCTTCAGGGGATCAACTTTGTCTCCTTGCTTATGATTGAATTCTTTGTCACCTAACTCTTCGCCATGACCTCCTTTCTCTGGTGATATGGAGGTATTATTCACAGATGCGCTGTCTAATTCTTGGACCACTTCATTTTGCTTTGCCCCGCTAGTTCCGAGTGCATCCTGCATAGTTTCTAGGCTATCATTGTCAGATATCTCCGCAGGGTCTACTAGAACAAGGAGGTCTACCGACTAGTCCTTGGTGATATTCTCCAAGTCCTCCTCCATCATCTTGTAGTATGAATAAAGTTGTTGCTTGTGTTCATCAGTGTGCGTTATGATGTAAGTAAAATGTCGATCTATGTTGAACTTGATCAGAGGTCTGAATCAGTGTAGAGTGTTCAAAATGTTAGGGTCCTAACCCTCACATAGGTAGAAGAATATATTCATATGTAATATAGGTCAATATTAATAAGGGCTAAGGGTACAGTCTATCCTCCTTAGTTAGTTCCTTGAGATATTGGGTTGAGTACTACTGTTGGACCCCGCACGTATATTAGAGAGCTATAGCACAGGGAAAACCCTTGTTTGTAGAACCCTTGAATGCCTAATCCTTGGGGACATAAACATAAACAAATCAAAACAGACAAGATCTATTGTTGCACAACTATGTTCAGGTTGCCAAGTAAATACACATTTCATTCTGGTTAAGCATTTGGGCATTTCCTCTCTACAGTATTCTTCAGACTAGAGTATAACTCCATAAAAAATAAAAAATAAAAAGTCTGGAAATGTTTTGACCATTATTTGAGACCTATTCCATTAGATTCATCTCTTCGCCCTTATCACATTCATCCATATCATTTTTTCGGAAAAAATGTTTTACCCCACCTGCCCCTTTTTAGTTCCCCCATCCTCATGGCCCATACTCATAGCCAAGACTTGGAAGCTTGCTTCAACACCTTGCAATATGGTCTCATTGAGACCCAACAAGAAGTGAAACAACTCAGTGCCAATGTTGTCACCATCAATACAACCATGTTGTCCTCAATGGGAGAAATCAAGCAAGACCTCACCACCTAGCTTGTATCAGTATTTTCGGCACTCTTCACCAAACTGCATATCCATAAAGATAACCATTCCTCTTCCTCACCCCCAACTACTGAAGGTGACCATTCCTCTCATTCCCATACCTTGAAGAACCATCACTTTCAACATGACCTATGACTTCCATGGTTGGATGTGACCAAATTTGATGGGTCGGACCCCATTGGTTGGGTAACCCAAATGGAACATTACTTGTCTTTATACAACATTACATATGACTTGGCCAAATTCCAATATGTTGTTCTCCATATAGATCAAGAACGTTGGCAATGGTGGCAATGGAGAAACAATTCTTGTCAAGGGTATATTGCTAAGACACAATTTGTGGCGGAGCTTTATGAGCGCTTTGACACTGACACCAACCATTTAGGCTGTTTGACAAAGATGAAACAATTAGGAACAATGGAAGACTTTATAACTCCCTTTGAGTTCCTGTCTTTTAGAACAGAGGTAATGTCTGATGCTTTTCTTTGAGAGTGTTTTATCAGTGGCCTCAAGGATGAAATTCGGGCCCATGTTCTCATTGCTTAGCCTGAGAGTTGGGTGGAGGCTACCAAAAGAGATAAAGAATCAAAACAAGTTCTATCTTCTCAAAATTGAAAACCCTCCTTCATCCCTCGCCCTAAACCAGTAAATACCACTACTCCATATGCTCCACTAAATATCCAAAAATTGACCAGGGATGAAATGGATGAACGCCAACTCAAAGGCCTTTGTTATAACTGTGATGAGAAATATTTCCCAGGCCACAAGTGTAAAGAATAAAATATTTTTATGGCCATCTCCGAGGAGATATTGGAAGAAGATAAAGAAACTCCCTCTATGTTTGAGTCACTTGAATCCACTAACATAAACCCTCCCTCAGACCCTCCCGAAGTAGAACTAGTCATTTCCATCAATGCTCTCACTGGCTTCTCTGCTCCCCAAACCCTCAAGCTAATCGGTTACATCAATCATTAGAAGGTCATCATTCTGGTTGATAGTGGCAGCACCCATAATTTTATTCATCACCACATTGCCCAATAAACTCATTGCTACATCCATGCCATCAATAATTTCCAAATCATGATTGCCAATGGTGGTTCCATGAAATGTGGAGGGCATTGTGAAAATGTGTGTCTCCAAATTGGTTGCTACCACCTGAAATTGCAAATGTTTTCTATCGACATGGGAGGTTGTGAAATTGTGTTGGGTGCAGACTGGCTAAGGACATTGGGTCCCATTCTCATGGATTTTAAAGACTTAACCATGCAATTCAACCAGGAGGGCCACCAATATAAGTTCCAATTCATCACCGTCGGTTCACCTAAGATCATTAGTTCCCATCACATGGAAAAGATGATCAAAAGGAGTCATTCTGGTGTTATTGCCCAACTCCATGCCATACAAGCAACGAAGACACCCTCGGTACTGCAAGACCTCCAAGCCATCCTTTCTAAACATCATTTGGTATTTTCCACTCCCCAAGGCCTCCCTCCTTCCCATGGGGTTCATGATCATTCCATTCCCTTTGTACCAGGAAGCCTTCCTCCCAATATCCATCTGTATCGTCACCCCTTTTCCCAAAAAAATGAAATTGAGAAAATGGTCCAGGAACTCCTTAATGCAGGTATTATCCACCTTATTACAAGCCCTTACTCGTCTCCTATGGTCATGGTCCTGAAGAAAGAAGGTTCTTGGTGAATGTGTCCTGACTTTTGTGCCCTCAAAAAACTTACGATCAAAGACAAATTCCCCATTCCTATCATTGATGACCTCCTGGATGAATTGAGTAGTGCCCAATTCTTCACTAAACTAGATCTTCATTCGGGCTACCACTAGATACGTATGAAAGAGGCAGATATTCCCAAGACTTCCTTTAGAACTCATGAGGGCCACTATGAGTTTTTGGTCATGCCCTTTGGCTTGTGTATGCCCCCTCCACCTTCCAAAGGCTCATGAATCATGTCTTCTGTCCTTTTCTCCACCATTTTGTCTTAGTTTCTTTGATGATATCCTCATATATAGAAAAACCTAGACATACCATCTTGCTCATGTGGATCGAGTTCTCCATCTACTCTCTCAGCACCAACTTTTCCTGAAACAGTCTAAATGTGCTTTTTTCACCTCAGAAGTAGAATACTTGGGTCATCTGGTTAGAAAAGATGGCCTCAAGGTGGATCCTAAAAAGATTGAAGCTATGCAAGAATGGCCTCACCCAAAGACTCTTAAGATCTTGCATGGATTTCTAGGATTAACAGGGTATTATCGGAAGTTTGTTAAGAATTATGGGAAGATTGCAGCACCTATCACTACTCTCCTAAAAAAGAACTCTTTCACTTGGACTCCAGCTGCTTCTCAATATTTTCAAACCTTGAATATGGCCATGTGCACTACTCCATTCCTTTCCCTTCCCTATTTCACAAAGAACTTTGTGTTGGAATCTGATGCCCCAGGGAAAGGAATTGGTGTTGTCCTTATGCAAGAGGGGTGACCATTGGCCTTTACCAACAAGCAAATATCTAAAATAAATCTGGGCAAATCCATCTATGAAAAGGAAATTTTGGCTATTCTACATGCCATGGATTTATGGCATCCTTATCTATTGGGGCAATGGTTCCAAATTAAGACAGACCATCAAAGCCTCAAGTATTTTTTGGAATAACGCATTTCCTCCCCGGAACAACAAAAATGGGTGACTAAACTCTTTGGATATGATTATGAGATCATTTATAAGAAAGGAAAAGACAATGTGGTTGCGGATGCACTTCCCTGAAAATATGAATATGAAGGATCCCTTTTTTCTCTTTCATTCATTGTACCATATTGGCTCCAAGACATTCGCCAAGAATGGCTACAGGATCCCAAAAGTTCATAGTTGATCCAACAATTGCAGTCCAATGCTCCAACTTCCTCAGGGTACTCTTGGCTCCATGAGGAACTTCTATACAAAGGCCATTTGCATTTAAGTAAATAATCTAAGCTTAAATCTATGATACTTTCTGAGCTTCATGCTACACCCACAGTTGGGCACTCCAGGTTCACAAAAACCTATGATAGGGTCAAACATTCCTTTTTCTGGGATGGTATGAAACATGACATTTGTAATTTTGTAGTTGAATGTGATGTGTGTCAATGCAACAAGGGAGAAACAGTCAAATCATTGGGCACACTACAACCACTCCCAATTCCACCTGTTATTTGGAAGGATATCTCTATGGATTTTATTACCGGCTTACCCAAATCGGGAAATAAATCCATCATCATGGTGGTTGTTGATCGCCTTTCCAAGTATGCTCATTTCTGTGCCCTTCAATACCCATTTACAACATCCACAGTGGCTCAAATCTTCATGGATCAGGTCTTCAAGCTTCATGGCATGCCACACTCTATTGTTTCTGATCGCAACCCCACTTTCACAAGCAATTTTTGGTAAGAATTGTTCAAGATACAAGGCACGAAATTGCATCTGATCACAACTTATCATCCCTAGACTGATGGCCAAACGAAAGTTGTCAACAAGTTTCTGGAAACATATTTGTTGTGTTTTTCCCTGGAAAAACAAAATCAGTGGGCTCAATGGTTACCCCTAGATGAATGGTGGTACAACACTTCATACCATATAACTACACGCATGACTCCTTTTAAAGTGGTATATGGATAGAATCCACCTTCAGTTCTCTCATACTTACTGGGTGCCTTGAAGGTCTAAGAGGTTGACCTAACACTTGCAGCTCAAGACGTTATTCTCTATACCCTCAAATAAAATTTGGTCATTGCACAAAATCGCATGAAGCAACAAGAAGATCAAGGTCACTCTGAACATCAATTTGCAGAAGGGGATCAAGTGTTTCTTCGACTGCAATCTTACAAGAAAACTTGCCTCAATGCCGAACATGGTCATAAGTTAGCACCCAAATTTTATGGTCCTTATACCGTGCTCAAGCATGTAGGACAAGTTGCTTATCAGTTAGATTTTACCAACCATTCGAAGCTACATCTTGTTTTTTCATGTTTCATGCTTAAAGAAGATGATTGGAGCTAAGTGCCAAATTCAAACCAACCTGCCAGAGTTAGATGAAGAAGGATCCATTTGGCTACAGCCAGAAGCATTTTTGGACCAGTGCAAGCATCTCCTATGTCAGAGAACCATCAAGGAAGTGTTAGTCTAGTGGAAATATACAACTCCAACAGACGCCACTTGGGAACCAGCTACCATTCTACAACAATTTCCTCATCTCAAGACTTGAAGACAAGGTTGTTTTAAGGGGGAGGACATGTTAGGGTCCTAACCTGCACATAGGTAGAAAAATATATTTGGATGTAATAAAGGTCAATATTAATAAGGCCTTCCAATAAAATAGAATAAGGCGGATGTAAGAAGACCTAATAGAAGCTTCTGCTTCTAGAAGGATCTTCCTCTAGATGCTTCTTTTTAGTATAAATAAGAGTCGAGGGTATGAGAACCCTAGATTGGATATTATTGTAATAGGGCTCAGCTCAACTAGAGGTTTCCTGCTCGAAGAGGCCCATGAACATTGCTTTCAGATTCAAAGTCCTATTTCTGTTATTATTCTTATATCATTTCAGTGTTATTGTGGTGAATGTTCTGGTTATGTTGTTGTTATTCTGCCATTACTAGCATTTTATTTATGTTTTGCATACATTTTATATCTGGTATATTACACAGAGGCATGTGAGGCTCATACTATATGGATACCTTTAGCTGATTTTAGTAGGTATGAAAACAACATTTGAATGCCATTGTTTATTCATGTCACTTGAGTACCAAAGTATACTGAACTTCGCGGCTAGTGGTTCAAAAGGCTCAATGTCTAGGAAGGTTGTATCTTCTGAAATCTCCCAGGAAATAAATGCTATCAGTATCAAAATCCATCCGAAATGAAATTCATATCCTTGATCTTATGCTTCTTTGCAGTCGAGTTCCAACTAGTTCACCAGGTACTTCGCGCAGTTCATCTGAAGGCCCTCCGTGCACTTGCCTATGAGGTCAACTACAAAACTAGTGACTTGGGTGGGTCGGTGTTTTCAAACTAAATTCCTTGCAATCAACTGAAAGGTGAGGCACACTGTGCCACTCTAGATAGAAGCTACCTTGTAGCCTTGCATTCCCTTCTTGACATCACCATAAGTGTCCTTAATCCACTGTGCTATAGCGCGATCCATGGGTTTTCTAGGGTAAAAATCTTATGGATTGGTCCTTGCATACTCAATCCCGTGATCTGACTGATCAATGTCGGATCAACTATTATACGATAGTTTAGCCACAAATAACCGCCATGGTAACATGACAGTAGTAGCTTAACACATGCATTTACCTCCTGGTGTTGTTCAAAGTGAGGAATCTTCATGGAATTAGACATGGTGGACTGCGTGAGGTTCATAGTCCATGACTGGGGGATTATCTTTGAATTAGTCCCCTTAGTCTGGGTCAGGTACCTATGTGGGGTGAGCATGTTGTAAACTTTGCGATCTCTGAGGTTGAAGTCTCTAAACTTCAACGTCGCAATCTTATCTTGGTCTACTCAAACTGTGTGTATCCCCTTCAGGAGGTACGCAGTGACCAAGGTGTATTTGAAATCTTTGGGCACGCTTTCTCGATTTGCTGTGCCACTCAGGGGTGATATATAGGTGGTTAATATGGTCAGGATCAATTTAGCATTCGCTAGATCATCCTGGTGCTTGGTTCACTTTTCATCAGATGGTCGGGATGGTCCGGCTCTGTGAGTAGTGGATGGAGAGGTTGGAATTCCTCTCGTCGAAAATTCTTGTACACTTTTAGACATCAACATGACTCTTTCAGTCATGAGGTTGATCAAAAATTCTTCAACAACTTTCTCTACAATGTTCAATTCATTCGACATACACACTCAAGGTTAACAATCTCGAGTTTGGGGAATAACTTAGACACTGTAATAGGATAGAAAGAAAGAGTGCGATGATCATTGTATAAAATCAACTTATTTTGTGAGCTCAATCTCTCAATTGGAAAAAGTGTTCTCGGGGCATGGCACGACAAGATAAATAGGTAACTTGACAACGGGTATGAAGCCTTCATTAACTTTGTTCTGTCCATTATGGCATGGTCCCAACAATCAAATGGTGAGTTGTCTGTCCATAAATGTCTTTCTACCTGTTCAGAGCATTGGTCTAATGGTTATAATGTCCCCAACAACTATATTGCTTCGCCATGGTGAAGTTCCATGTGTCATTGTTTTGATATCTTGGTGAAGCTCCATTTTTGCAATTTTTTCTTCTGCGAGGTTTCCTCTGGAACCTTCTAGAACTTGTCGATCTTATCTCACTTCTTTCTTAGGTTTCTAGCCTTCTTTTTAGTGAGCTTCATCTCGCTATTCCTTTTTCATTCTGATTCTTATCTTCTTTTGACATAGTGACTTTGCGTTGTTGATATCCTTTCCTAATATTCGTGGGTGATCCTTGTTCTTTATCAGGAATAGGTACTTCAATCTTCAGTGGTTCTTCTAGTGTTCTTCCAAGTTCGACATCTAGATCTCTAATGTTAAATGGATTTGATCCGTTCTTATGTTCTTCAACCAAGTGTGCGATCTTTCTAGTCATGAACTCTTTTAACTCTTTCTTCTTTTGTTCTAAAACTTCCTCTTCTTCTTGCCTTCTGCCTAATCTCTTTCAATCCAAGGTTTTCCTAGTAGCATGGTAAATGGGGCACTGTTCTCAATAAATTTAATAATCTCAAAATCTTCCTCTGTCGAAGTTCCATTGGCATTCATAGGTATCTGGGTGAGTTTCCACATAGGTTTATCAGTTTTCCTTTGAATATTACTATTCCTCCTAATGAAGGAATCATAGAAGGCCTCCCTATAGCTTCCCAAGTTCTCTCTATCATGATATTCACCTATGTTTCCTTGTCTAGAGAACAGTCAATGTTGAAGTCTCCTATTATTGCTTCAAGGAATTGCTTTTCTTTGAAGGTCCCTGATAATTTGACATGTCAGTGATCATTCAGGGTTTCTCTTATCTATAACAATACTTTCTCTGATTCTTTCCAGGGTTTTTCCATTTCTAGATCTGCCTTAGGGTTTTCTTGTCTCATGTTCATTTTTTCAATCTTAGCAATCATTGTAGGGAAATCCAATACTTCATGGTCCATATCTTTACAACAAAGACAATTAGGTCTTCTCCTTGAGAATTCCTTAGTAACATGTCTCGGTTTTTTGCAACTATGATAGAGGGTTAATCCTCTCTTTCTTTTAAACGATCCCCAACCTTTCCTATACTGTGCACTAGGATCATGGTAGCTAACCTACAAAAAAATATTTCTAGGATTCTGCAGACACTTGTTAGTCCAAACATTCTTTCTATGCATTGGTATAAATAATAACATATTTTTCACTATTCTTATCATATCTATTCATATCAAACCTTCTTTCATCTATGAATACCCTAGGTTTTAAGCTAGGATAGAATCTATCAAATATACCTAGATCCATGCTTTAGAAAAAAAAAATCCACTTATCTTACTTCTGAAGAGCACAAAGATTTCAGATCTAGAACATTTCAATGTTCTTACCTTTATCAGATCACAGAGCTTTCAGATATTACCTCTTTTCTTCATATCATACTTCTTTTCCTTATCACAAAGCTTGCCAAACTAGTAGAGTACTGCGCACTAGAGCAACAGATCTATACAAAGATATTTCACAATTTCAGGTCAGATCTCTACACAGATCTTCTTCTTCCTCAGTTCCCAACAATCATAGTTTCAAATCCCAGCAACAGAACCATTTGTCGGCACAGGGGCAGACCCATGGTTCAACACTACAACATCGCACCAAAAAAACCCTAACTACCAACCCTTTCAGCAACACCTGGGAAGAAGATGAAGTCTCACCCGAGGTAGAGGTAGGGGTGGTTGCAAGACTCAAGTGTCTGCAACCTTAGTTGGGACACATATATGTGAGTATAATACTTAATAGAGCACTTAGCACCGTCAGTTCATTCTTAGTTAACCAATATCTACTTCGCAGAGAAAACAAAGCATCGCAACATTCACCTTGATCTAATGTATTTAATCACTTAACATAAAGAAATGGATTAGGTCTAGAATATTCAAGCACTAAGCACATTCACTTATATTATATCTAACATCTAGATTCATCATAATCACAAAGCATAAACAGATCTATCTATCTATACCAAAGCACTTAGAAAATAACACAGAAACACATCAGAACATCGCACATAGTAGAATAACACAGTAATTACGTGGTTCACCCCCACCTTGGGGCTACATCCACCAACTCTTCTTCTTTATTAGCTTCAATCATTCATCTACGTACATAGAGCCACAAAACCCTTACTCTGCATAGGACAGGAGATTTGTGTAACTCGCTAGATCCTCCTTCCTTGCATTATAGCACAAAGCCTTCACAGTCTCTTACCATGACTTGCACTTAGCTCTGTAAGTCTCATACGATATGCACGAAGCCTTACAATTCTTGATCATGCAGATCCAACTCTTAGCACTTAGCCAACTTGCACAAGTCTTGCAAACTTCTTATTACATTGCATATCCTTCTATTTATACATACAAAATAGGCCTAAACATGGGTAAACCCATGGGCTAACATCCCATTCCCATTACATATTCCCAAATCCCAAAAAAAGGACCCAAAAAGGGGCCGAGATCCCGTGATCTCTGCTTTGTCTTGTGCTCCTCTTTTGACAGGCTGCCGAAGTCCCAAAATAGGTCAAAATTGACCAAGGATCTCCCAATACTTGGTCAAGGGACAAAAATACACATCTCACTAAATTTTTCCACCACGACATATAGATAATCATGACCTTTCTTGGACATAGAAAAACCCTCTACAAAGTCCATGGATATACTTTCCCATGGTTGTGAAGGTACCGGAAGTGGTGTATATAACCCTAGATTTTTGTTGCTAGGTTTACTTGTGGCACACATGACACACCCTTTAATATACTTGGAAACTATATCGTTCATTTGAGGCCAATAACAATACCTTTGTAATTTTGCAACTATCTTACCAATCCCGAAATGATCAAAGATAAGGGATGTATGAGCTTCTCTTATTACATTCACTTTTTCATCTCTTGGTACACATGGTTTCCCAAGATGATATAATAAACTATCATGCATATAATAGTATGATTGTTGATTTTCGTGAGTTAATGCATCATATACTTCTTTAAAATCATCATCCCTAGTGTATTGTTCTACATAACTTTCATGTGCTAAAGGATTATACCTAAGTATTGTGGATGGATTAAGTACTGGTCTTGATAACATATCAGCAACCTTATTATGAATACCCTTCATATACTTGATTACGAAATGAAACTATTGTGGAAAACCTGGAAAACCCACCCACCTAAAGTGTTGTGACCATTGCACCTTGTTTTATGACTGCAAATATTGTAATGGTTGATGATCTATATGATTTATTGTCTCCTTTACCATTAAGTAATTCTTCCATTTCTTTACACTTTGTACCAATGCATACAATTCCTTATCATATGTTGGATAGTTAATCACATATTGAGTGAAATTCTCAGAATGATAGCATATAGGTTTACCTCATTGCATCAATATTGTTCCCAAGGCATATCCTCTTGCATCAGTTTGAATCTAAAATGGTTGTTGTAGATCTAGTAGTGTCATAAATGTTGTATTTCTTATCTTTTCCTTCAATGTCTCGAAGGCTACCTATTTCTTGCCTCCCCATTGAAAGATCCATTTAACACCCATTAATGCATGTAGAGGTGCTACTATGTATGAGAAATTAGCAATGAATTTCCTCCAATACTATACTTCTCCTAAGAATGTCCTGACTTTGGTGGTAGTAGTTGGCTTGGGCCATTTCACAATGAATTCCACTTTTGCAGAATCTATATTTAACTAACCATTCCCTACAATGTAACCCAAATATACTAGATATTGTTTTTCCAAATTCACACTCAGATAACTTGATATACAACTTCTCCTTCTTCAATATTTCAAAGAATATCTTGACATGCTTTATATTATCTTCCCATATTTGACTAAAGATCAATATGTCGTCTAAATAGAAAATAAAAAAATTATGTATATAAGGTGTGAACACATCATTCATCACTCTCATAAATGTTGTTGGTGCTTTACATAACCCAAATGGAATAACCAACTATTCGAACAAGACTTTCTTGGTCTTAAAATAAATTTTCCATATGTCTCTGTCTATACTTCTGATATGATGGTAACCACTTCTCAAGTCCAACTTAGTGAAATACACAACATTCTTTAACTGATCTAATAGATTATCAATTATGGGAATAGGATAATGGTTCTTTACTTTAATCTTGTTCATGGATCGAAAATCAATACACATCCTCCATGTGCCATCTTTCTTTGGAACTAAAACAATAGGAGAACCACATAGGGATAACTTTCTTCTTGATTTATACATTCTCAATCACTTATGACCTATACATTCCAATATTAGGAATAGGAGTGTCATGTTGAAAATATATTTCATGTTCAAACTCTCTTTTAGGAGGCAACCCTGTAGGTTCCTGAAACAAATCATCATAATTAGATATGATGTTGATCAATTCCGATTTATGTTTCGGATCACAACCTGCTAAAGAATCTGTTATATATTCTCCTTTCTATTTCAATATCATGAGAACAAAATATTTACTTGTGTTGACGAGTCTCTTCATTTTTCCTGTGCTCACTAAAGAAACATTATTAAGAAGGTGATATTTATTTTATTTTTGATATAACACAACCTTTTCGTCAAATAGATATGGACTACCTAAGAGAATGTTACAAATGTCAAGAGGCACACCATCTCACTCAACCTCGTCAAAGAACTTAGCTGTAATTGAAAACATGATATTACACTTCTTCGTCACTTGCAACTTAGCATCGTCACACACCCAACCTAATGGATATGTATTTTTGTGAGGTGTCATCTTTAATCCCAACTTCTTAAAAATCACTTCAGATATTATATTAACTTGAGATCCACTGTGAAATAAAGTATCTACCTTTTTATGCTTGACTATAACTCTGACATGGAAAAACTCACTCCTTTTCTTCTAATCGATATCACTTTTTGTCTTGGTAGATTGAACTGGAGAATTTGAATTGATAGTTGATATATATTTTCTTCCTATGGCCATGATCTTGGATTCTGTTATAACCCAATTTTTTATAGGATCAAATGGTGACTACAAATTATTCCTCTAGTTGCATTTGTTGTTGTAAATAATATTTCATTCTGCAAATGATTTACAAAAAGAAAGAAAAAGAAAAAAGAAAAGAAAAAGAATAAAAAAGAAAAGAAAGAAAAAGAAAAAGAGAAGAAAGAAAACGAAAAATACAAAAGGAATAAAAGATGGTATAAAAAAAAAAAGATGAAACCCCATGCAATAAAATTGGCTTGGTCCATACTATCTAACCACGGTCAAGTTATTTAAATTTATGCAGATAGGTTAGGGAATAAATTGGGCTAAATAGTTTAATCTTATCCTAATTAGATAGGATAGTGAATAAACCTGGATAAATAGTCTAAACTTAGCCAGGTATCTTAGGTTAGAATAAGTGTTAACCCAACAATCTAATCTAGGTTAAAGTTGCTAGGTGATTAGATTAGGATATAGGTTAGTATGCTTTCATTTCAATAAAACTGATGAAAAGTTGGTTAAATTCTTTGAATTGAGTTAAAATGTTGTATTTTGGACCCCTTGGTGACAAAAATAAAGAAGGGGAACAACAAAAAACCCATATAATTCTTTATCCTAAGTCCTTGAGATGATACAACAACTTTGGAGCATTGTTTTAAAAGGTACTCTAATCTCAACGGTTCATCAACGCATGCTCATATCTACGACTGGTAGTGGATATCACACCCCCCTGACCATTTTGCCTTTAATGGTGGGGGTCGCGGGGTCCGATTTGGTGGTTTTTCCTGAGTGGGCCCTTCCTAACATGGCACATTCATGTTAACTTGGACCCCCCTCGCCCTTTACCACTTACTACCTACCCCCCCCCCTCCCCTCTGAGTAAACCACCAAACCACCTGATCATACCACCTCTACACTCCAACGTCACACTCCACTACCTCCGTCCATACGTCATGCTCCACTATTCTGTCGACACATCACCCTCCACAGACATATCACCCATCACATCCCATCCACCTGTTATCCACTCATTATCCTACACGTCACCTCCATACATCCATTTTCCAATCAATGCATTCGACCATGACTGTTAACCATCTGACTCATCATCTGCTCCATAACGGACACCCGTTCCACCACTTAATCCCGTTTTTTCACCATTCTTTCACTTTTCAAGATCTAGACATAGTTTAAGCCACCATTCTCCATTCTTGAGATGAATGCCATCAAAATTTCAGTCAACGACTGCCATTAAAGCTTGGTAAAAAAAATTAACATCTTTTTTCAATTTGCAGGTATCATACAGATCAATGGCGACCAAATCCAAATCCTCAGAGATCAAAGAAAATCCTTTCCTCCCTCCTCCTATTGACCTGGATCAAATACCACTGGGTGATATAGACTATTCAATTGCAAAGACGAAGTGTGAATTCCACTTCTTTGAATTAAACTTCTGGCTAAGAGATACCTTTTTGGACTAGAGCGACGATATTGGACTCTAGGAGTCCAATATCCCACTGTACCTTATACCTCAGACTTACCATTTCCCTGAGTTCGCTCTAAAATGATGATCCAATTTATTTTTGGCACGAAATGAGATCGGAGATATAATAAAGAAATGCACAGAGATATTGCAAGAGAGACAAAAATATAACAGAGATATAGCGGAAATATAACAAGAGTCACAGATATACAGTAATAGACGATTTCTATTAATGAAATAAATGTACAGAGATTGTAAAAATACAAAGTGAAAGACTCGCTAGAATGGTGGCAGCTTATCTCTGAGAAGAGATGTGATGGATACTCGCATCTGTGAGAAGATGATTATTACAATGAGGCTCTAAGGGCTTTTTTAAAATAAGTAAAATCCAAAACCCTCACCCGAGAAGATGAAAATCCAAAAGGTTTGTGGGCCCCGATGGGGGTAGTTGATACGTCAACTTCCCAGGGGTGTAACGTTTGCATACAATCTCCGTTTGGGGCGCTCAATAGCTCATTGGAAAGATCTATCCGAGAAATACAACTTTTGGGTGAGAAACATCGATCTATGATCCATGTTGCTCCCTGTTTTCTCAAAAAACATTGTTTAGGGCCTCAAAATGGCCCTAGAAGTTAAAAAATGCTAAAAATAGTAAATTACCAAAATTGCCAAAAACATGTTTTGGGCTAGTTGGAGAAGGTGGGTGGCCACCGATATCCACCTGAATCAATCCTCCCTCCTTAGGAAGAAATGGTCTCCATTGCGTTGAGTTCCCGAGGGAGAGGGGAAAGCGATTGTTGAATCTGAATCTTGGTGATTTGCTTGCCTTGCTAGAGAAGTGGCATTGATTAGCTTGTTGAAGGCTATCATGAACCTTTGGTTGGAAGGTTTGGACCTTTTTAACTAGTCTGGCTATTTTAGATGACTGTGTGCAGGAGGAATATTTGTGCTTCGCTGCAACCTTATTGACCTATTGTTTTTGGATAGAAGGTGCTTAGACTGAAGCTGTGGTGGTTGCAGTATCCTTCTGTCCACCTTTTGAACAGATTGTGAAGAAGCTAAATTTTGTAGTATGAGATACTACCTTGTGACATTGTTTAGGTGGGGCAGTAGTTGGAACTACCTCTGGTATTCTGTAGAGATGACCTCCCAAAGTAACAATGACACTACGGGGTTGAGACTCATAAATAGCATGGTGCTTCCACATATATGGCTGACCCAAGAGAACATCACAAACATCCAATGGGGAAACATCACATAATACCTCATCCTTGAAGGTTTGGATGCCATATGATAATCGACACTGCTGGATGACATGAAGATCTCATCCTTGGCGAAACCACCCAATGTTGTATGGCTACGGGTGTGGTGTTGTCAATAATCCCAACTTTTTGACAACCTCTGCTGAGATGAGGTTATTTTGGCTTCCTCTATCAACAATAAAATGCAGCGGGGTCCCCTTCACCCACATTTGTGAATGAAAAAGGAGTTCCCCCTGTTATCCACATTTTTGGTTATCAAGATGATAATATGATTATGTCATGATAATAGAAGATCAAACTCTTCAATAAGAATTTTTTCCTGAAGAAGGTTACACTTGTCATTTTCTCAAAATCATATTTTGAAAATAGTTCGCAGGCTGCATTATACTCTCCTGCGGGAATCCTTAATTTCCGCATGTTGCATTCAGCTTGACTGCGGACTATCCGCACTGTGTTAATGGTTAGGGTGNNNACATGTTTCTAAAGGAAGAAAATGAATAAGTTCTCGATCCTTCTAGAAGGAATCTTCTAGAAGGATGAGTTGGAGTTCGAATGGTTGGCAAAATACTGACTTTCCAGATATCTTGGGATCATTCCCTATCCAAGTAACTAATCAATCTTATCCTATATATTGAGGAGATTACTTATGGAAAGGGTTAAGGAACAAGCAGAAGCATAAGAACAAGAAGAAGCAAGCTAGCTAGAGATTGATTGGATAACTTGTGCAAGACTGTATGGAGGATTGAAGCTATAGCAACAAGAGACAACAAGTAATCATATTTGGTTGAACTTCTTCATGCATGAGCAAGTGTGTGTGTCAGAGCTAGGAGCCATCAAAAGGAGATCTACGACATCAAGGCTCAGGTTGTATATTTCTCTTTCAGTTAATGAAATACATGAATATGTCCCTTTCCCATAATGATGATGTCATCTTATTACATGATTCCTT
>ML777482.1:585173-630766 GCA_009831015.1 Picea engelmannii | reverse complement strand
CTTGATCACATGTATAGACTAGGTATTGAATATATTAATGCCTTTGTTGTGATTGGTTTGTGTTGTTGTGATTGGAACGACACAAGAGCATCGGAGCAGAGCAAGGAACAACAAAGATTAAAGGAGAGCGTTCATAAGGTATGACTACTATCCATTTGTCTTAGTTCATTCAATATCAAGATCTAGGGAAAGAGTAGTATTCTGTTACGGTTTGTTCCAGATCCAGGTGGATCTGGGGAGATTGGTCTGTGTCCGCACTCACGAATTTATCCATAAACACCCCCTCTTCTGGATCTATTGGTTCTTCTGGTTGAATTGCTGCGGTCGCGACAATAGTAGTGGGGTCTGCATCGATGATCTGTCTTTTACAAGTATTTTCAGAATCATATTCTGAATCAGGGTTTGGCTCCTTGTCTTTGATATCAGCCACCAATGACTATTTTGAGTGACATTCATCAGTGTTGTGCTAGGGGATTTTGTGGAAATTACACCATTTTTCGGTGTCTTGCTTTGTCTTCCTATGACCCTTCTTTTCCTTTGTCTTGGACTAGTTTTCGAGAGACTGTTTGTTATGGTCATCTTTGTCATACTTTGGTTGTTGCGGATTTGCAGACCCACATTCTTGTTTGTTCTGGTGCTTAAATTTTTGCTCAATTTTAACAACATATTGATAAGCAGCACCGAGTGATGAGATGTCCAGAAAATCCATTTCAGTCTAGATGTATCTGTGTAGAGCCCCACGGTATTTTAGAACCAAATGTCGCTCAGAGTCTTTGATAACCATCTTGGTGCACAAGTTATGGAAGGTATTGGTGAACTCTGGAATTTCTTGTCCCCTCTTTTGCCGCAGTGTGGTCCATCTCATGTACTGGTCCTCATAGTTACCAACAAGGTAATACTGTTCCTTTACCGCATCCACAAAAAAATACCAAGTGAGATTGACCGCATATATTCTAGACTCCTCTGTGGAACTCTGCTCCCAGTAAGTTTCCCACCAATGTTTGACATGGGGGAGATACTTAAAGAGTGTGAAGGTGATCTTTTCCTTGTCAGAAAAATTATGAACAAAGAAATAACCTTCTAGTAGATTTAACCATTTATCTAGGGCATCTGCATCTATTTGACCTTCAAATACAAGAATATCAAAATTAACCTGTACCTTGAAAGGTGAGGTGCCTCCAAAGTGTTCGCTTGATGAAGATGCACCTGATGCTATCGGGAGGCATTGAAGGATGTGGGAAAAATTCTCCATCATTTCATCCCTTTGTCATGTGAGAGCTTACTCAAGCAACAGACTGATAGGATTGTCTACTCCATCATTTTTATTTTCTTCTTCATTTGAGGGTTTCTTGGGTGTGCGAGAAAGATTTTCCTCAAGAGAGACAAGCTCGAGACCCAACTTTCTATACTCAGACCTCATCGGGGACATGCACTGAAAAACGATCAAGAGCAGCCTGCTCTGATACGACTAATCCAGATTATTTTCGGCATGAAATGAGATCGGAGATATATAAAGAAATGCACAGAGATATTGCAATAGAGACAACAATATAAAAAATATATAGTGGAAATATAACAAGAGTCACATATATATAGTAATACACAATTTCTATCAATGAAATAAATGTACAGAGACTATAAAAATACAGAGTGAAAGACTCGCTAGAATGGTGGAATCTTATCTCTGAGAAGAGATGTGATGGATACTCACATCCATGAGAAGATGATTATTAAAATGAGGCTCTAAGGTCATTTTTAACATAAGTAAAATCCAAAACCCTAACCACAGAAGATGAAAATCCAAAATGTTTGTGGGCCCCGATGGGGGTAGTTGATACATCAACTTCCCAGGGGCGTAACTTTTGCATACGATCTCCATTTGGGGTGTTCGATAGCTCGTTGGAAATATCTATCCAAGAAATACAACTTTTGGGTGAGAAGCATTGATCTGCAATCCATGTTGCTCCCCGTTTTCTCAAAAAACATTGTTTAGGGCCTCAAAGTGGCCCCGGAAGTTAAAAATTGCTAAAAATAGTAAATTACCAAAATTACCAAAAACATGTTTTGGGCTAGTTGGAGAAGATGGGTGGCCACCGATATCCACCTGGATCAAATGACAAGAATGATATCTCCATAGCCAAAGAGACATCATTTCATCATCTGGATAAACTCTCTTCAACATCACCTCAAGATAATAAACCAGATACTGCAGATACCCAAAGTCGACTCCCTCTCTCATTTTTCCATCGAAATTCTGACCGAGATGTACCAGAAGTTGTCTTTTCCATAGAGAGATAAAATCTTTGAGATATTCATACCTGAAAATACTTAGTTACCCAAAAGGAATCCCCCTACCATTTCTCCATCTTCTCAGTGAAAGGTAACCAGATCATTTCTTCCTTGTGTTGTCTACTAGGATATTATTCAGATAAGTGGGTAGATGAATCCATTTCGGGTTTTCTATCCATTTTCTCCACTAAATAAAAGGCTACTACACATTTCGGCTATATCCAGTTTCTGGCTGACAATAGTCATGAACAACTCTTCAAATTTTTCACAAAGGGTATGTTCAGGTATTCCTTGATTTTGGTATACCTGTTCATATTTTTCCAAGAAGAGAAGTTATCCTTCTCCATGCAGAAGCTAGACTAAGATGGTAACCCACAACCTGTGACATCTTGGACATCATTAGTTAGAAACAACTCATCTGAGTTCAATTTCAAGTAGTTCATCAACCAGTTTTACCACCCAGTGGTAAGCATGCTCAGTGGAAGAACAGAGCCAAGGATGAATGAGGAAATTCAGAGAATTCTTCATATATCAGACCTATCTAAAATAGGTGACTGGTACCTCTACCAGGATCATACAAAAATTAGGGTCTATGTATGTGAATTATCCCCTTAGAATCTTCCCAAGTATTTACCTATCAGGATATTCACTCTGGAATATATTCGACAGATGATAAATTCATATGATATTCACTTTGTAGATTTTAAAAAGAAGCAGCAACTAAGGATCAAGGGACATACAGGCTCTTTTATTTTCAATATCCAAGCTACAGGGGAGGAGGAGAATAAGATGTTAAAATAAATGAATTTCAGTCTCAATTTTTCTTGGCACTATGATCCATGTGGAATTATTGCAGAAACCATATTAAAGAACAATATTTCCCCCTATGATCATGTACCTAAACCTAAGAATGAGAGATACATGAACCATACAGAATGGGAGTAAAATATCCTGCTAGACATTGAACAAAATCCTTCTCTTGCCAGCATTTAAAAAACAAGTACTCCACAAGTACCAATAGAGAAGAGGCCCAAGAAAGAAGTATCTCCCTCAGTTTTAGAAGTCTCAGCAGAAGACTTCCAAGTTTATAGAAAAAGACCCAAGTCTAGTCATACACCTGAAAATTCTAGAGGAGAAGAAACTCAGTCCACCATAGCAATGGAGGGAGAAAATTCACCACTTTTTCCAGGAAGCTAGAAAATGATATCCACTTCTTCATACAAGAAACAAACAAACATCACAGTGTCAACCAAATCCTCACAGGATCCTGCAGGACTCAACATCTTTGAGAAGTATAACTAGATCAAAAAGAAGAATGAACTATTGACCAACAATAACTATGCATAATTCTGGAAACAAACATCTACGACACAACATAGGTTTCTCTCTTCCTTTGATATAGAGAAAGGAAGGATGCACATGTAATTCTTGCAGGCACAAGTGCCTCACCCCAAGGAAATTTCCGATTATAAAAGGTCAACATTTGAGTTTGATGTCAAATAATTGCATCCAGTCGATCAAATGGATATGCACAGACAGACTGGAGAAATGATTTTCTCCACCTTGGCCAATACCTCCATGACTGTTGCAAATGTGCAGGTCTCCTTAAGCAATGTCTAGTATCAACTCAAGCTAGAAAATATATCCTCCCTGGCTAAGGATAACAAGATCAAGTCCCTAGAAGAGTTGGTTTTGAAAATTGGATATGATCCATCCAATTTCAAAGAAATAGAAGAACTCCTCAATAATAAGAATGTTGATATTGCATCCTTAAGGAAACAATTGAAAATCCCTGCCACAAAAGACCCACAGGCGAAGGAAATGGCTGAGACTGAAGGCCACAAGGAGGAAATGTTAAAATTAATCATGGAGAAGAATGCACAAATCAAGGAGATGGAGGTTGAGATAGAGAAATTGGTCAAAGAAAAAGAGAAAAGTGTGCCAATGAATTCCACACCACTACAATCAGTTCCTCTCACAGGGTTCAGTACAACAACAACAGGCTCAACAACATAACTCCCATAAGCTATTCTAATGATAGCATTGGATGCATCAGAAAAATTAGCAAAGTCAATGGAGGACATGACCTTGCAAGGACAGGAAATGAAAAGACTGTAGGATGAGATAAATAACCTTCAAAATATGAAAGCCATATTTTAGGTTAGTTATAACACTGAGATCTACAAGTCACATAGGCTTAAGCAAGAAATGCAGAAGCTGTAGAAGGAGACAGTCATGGCTAAGACACTGTCATAAGCCAAAGAAAACATCTGGGTAGACATTTGAAACTCCATGGAAGAGATATGGCCACTCATACATATCATGTTTGAGGAACATGAATTGGTGCAGAGAGCCTGCCAAGCCATTGACATGATAAGAGAAAAATTGGGAGAAAATCCTACAGAAGCCAATGAGATCATCAGATTCCTAAATTATAATACAAAAGAAGAGTTGGAGACTTTGGAAATTGAGGATAGGACATAAACCATATTGGAGGTCAAGAAAGTTTTGACCAAGAGGGGATTGATGTTGCAACTTGAGGAAAGATCCCAGTTAATGGATATTGGAGTGCAGAGGATTTTCAGCAAGGCCGATTCACTACATAAGAAAGGGCTCCCAGGTTTATTAGTGATCAATGACAAGCTGACTACTCTCTCAGACTACAAACAAAATATCCTCATAGTGGAAAAAGATGCTTCCAAGTTTGCAGAGATATAGGGTAGCATTACTGGAAAAGTATTCTTGCAGACTCTGCAGCTGGACCTGAGTATCCAACACGAGATAAAGTACATCTTCATCAGCAAGACCACCTTTGCCAAGTACAAAGAGATGTATGAAGTATACTGAAGGTTACTCAAATTTTCTAGTGTAAATGTATTGAAACTACACAGAATAGATCTATCTAAGAAATAATACACACATTTGCAGAGAGAATTGGAGAAAGAAGAAAAAATGAAAGAATGCTCATTAACCGTTGTGAATAATGAATAATTTACACATGATATACTCTGTATAACTCAATGAGTTAGACTTGAGGTGAAACAATTCCCTATAGTGGTGGTATACAATGATCTGGATACACACCAGTAGTTTCAGGAGTGAACTGCCACCTATTCTAGTCTCTCAAGCAGTTATAGGAGTGAACTACCACCTAGTTGAGCTAACTAGTCAAATAGTCTTTAGTTAATTAACTGAATAGAGAGTAGTGAGGAGTTAAATCAAGGAATCAAGGCTAATGTTCCACTTTTGTGATGATACAAAGGTAAGGTCGAATTAGCATGGTGATGATCCCAATGCAACATCTAAACTCAACTCAATTAGTCAAACTGAAGTGTCAACTGAAAGATAATATTCTCTAGGTGGAATATTCTCCCCTAAAACATAGGAGACTGGATAATGACTAATTATGAGTAATAAACAAGGAGTAACCTTAGGAAAAATAAATCATAGGTGTGTGTGAAGTAACTCCAACGCCCCCCTGAACATCACTATGGTGAAAATAAAGATTGTGTCCTGGCAACGAGGCCATGTTAGGTACCCAAGTAAAAAATATACACTGAAAATAAAGTGAGGAAAGAGGGAAAACCTCATGGGAACCCCCCCCACAAGGTACAATGTATGTAAAAAGAAGAACCACAATTTCTAGGCAACTGTGTCCTTCATGCCAAGACGACCTCATAGAGAATGGAATTTCTTCTCAGTGAAGGTCTTGGTAAAAATGTTTGTCGTTTGTTCTGTTGAAGGATAGAACTATAATTCGATGATCCCCTCATGTACTAAGTCTTGGATGTAATGGATGTGGATCTTGATGTGCTTTGTCCATTGCCTCTGAACTGGATCTCTGTAGAACTTCAGAGTGCTTTGGTTTTCACACCAAATAATGATTGACCGATGAAACTGAATTCCCAACTCAGTGAGAAAATGGTGTAGCCACATAGCTTGAATGGTTATGTTAACTACCCCTCTATACTTTTCCTTGGATGAAGATAGAGAAATGGAATCTTGCTTCTCTCGACCAACAGATAGGCCCAGAACCAAGACTGAGTGAGTAACCAGATGTGGAATTGTGATCAATGTTGTCTCCAACCCAGTTGGACTCAGTAAAACCAATGAGATCTAATGTAGATTACGTTGCATAATGAATCCCAAAGGTGATGGTGCCATGTATGCATTGAAGGATACGCTTTGTAGCATTCCAATGTAGTTCATGCAACTCTTGCATGAACCTAGAAACAACGCTAACTGCATATGGGAGGTCTATTCTGGAGTGTGTGAGATACAACAAGATCCCCACTAGCTATCTGTACAGTGTGTTGTCAACCAGTGGAGTCTGCCTGCAATCCTCAAGTTTGACTCCTGATAGGAAAGGAGTCAGAGAAGACTTGCAGTCTGTCATGTGAAATATCTCAAGGAGATCTCATGCATACTTGGCCTGAGATAGTTTGATGCCTGATGCATCCTGGTTGATATCAAGTCCAGGGAAGAAGTGTAGCAGACCCATATCCACCATCAAAATCCTTTCATGAAGAATCCTTTTGACTGCATCAATCGCTGAAGTTGAGCAACCGATGATTAGCAAATCATCGACATACAAAACTAAAAGTAGAAGTTAATTAGCCGTACAGAGCATGTATACATTTAGGTCTAATTTACAATGTACAAAGTTCTGTGACAACAGGTAGGAGTCCATCTTGGCATACCATGCCCTCAGAGCCTACTTGAGGCCATAAAGTGACTTCTTCATCCGAAAGACCAAAGCTGAGTCCTGCATAAATCCTTGGGGATGCTCCATGTAGATCTCCTCAGATATATCACCATGAAGAAATGCATTCTTCACATCCATATGATCGACTTACCATAACCTAGTTGCCGCAATGGCAAGTGATAATTGTATGGAATCCATCTTCTCTATTGAAGCGAAGGTCTCATCATAGTCAAAACCTTGAACCTGCTAAAAGCCTTTAGCGTCAAGCATGGCTTTGTGTCTACTGGTTTGTCCATCCATTGCACTCTTGGTCTTGTAGACCCATCTGCATCTGACAAGTTTCCTCCCAAAAGGAAGGGGAACCAGATCCCAAGTCTGGTTCTCAAGGAGGGATTTGTACTCGTCTTGCATGGCAGATTCCCAAAAGGGATTTCCAGCAGCCTCACCATAAGAGTGTGGATCTGAAGACTAAACCAAGAAAATATTCTTGGAAGGCAATGGTTTAGTGGCAGTGAGTGCAACAGGAGGCTCATTGAAATTAGATTGAGTCCTCCTAGTATCGGCTAGATCACCCACGAGATCCCCTACATCCTGAAGAGTAGTTTATGCCCACTTGGGCCTCTGCTCTGGCTATGCAACTACATATGGATGCTTTGACTCTGCATCTGACTGTACTGACTCTGAATATGAATCATTCGAGTCCTCTAAATCATAACTCTCATGTGAATAAGAATTGACATGTGCATTCTCATCATCTTGGACAGGTGGAAGAATGAAGGTGTTTTCATGCGGCTGTTGAGGTGCATGCGAGATGCTTTCCTCGAATTGGAAACTACTCTCAATGATGAGCCAGTTCGAGGAAATATCAATAAGTCGATATCCCTTCACACCATCGAGGTATCCAACAAAAATGCACTCGGTGCTTTGTGGATCAAGTTCCTTCCTCTTTTCAGAGGGAATCAGGGCCCATGCACGTGAACCAAAAATGCGAAATTAGGTCACTTCCAGTTTGAGGTTGCTCCAAGCCTTGTAGGGGGTCTTATCCTTGACAGATCTATGGGGAGATATGTTTTGTATGTATGTTTCACAATTAAGTGCTTCATCCCATAGTCTCTGTGGTAGTGACTTTGCATGCAACATGCAAGAGGACATCTCCTTTAGAGATCGATTTTTCCACTCAGCAAATCCATTTTGCTTCAGAGTAAAGGAAACTATGTGTTTCAAATGAATCCATGCCTCATGGAAAAGATTGTGGATCTCATGATTCACATACTCTCCCCCATTATCAGTTAAGAGGACTTTGATCTTATTTCCAGACTGTGTCTCAACCAAAGATTTGAAATCTTTGAGGTGTTGAAAGACCTCATATTTTTGCCTGATAAAGTAGATCCACGTAAAACGTGAGAAATCATCAACAAACATGAGAACAAAACTCACTTTTTTGATGGATGGATGTGGAAAAGGACCCATAAGGTCACCGTGGATCATATATTAAGGTGCGAAATCTCCCTGAGACTTTCCTTTGTCAAATTTTTCTTGAGGGTGTTTCTCGAGAGCACATCCCTCACATACTCCCTTGGAGAAATGGATGTCTAGTAGACCATAAACTAATCTATGCTTGCTAAGTTGTTGCATGTATTTGAAATTCAAATGTCCAAAAATTTTGTGCCATATCCTCTACTTTCATCATCATGAGTAAGCAGTAAAGCATAATCATGTTCATGAATTCAAAAAATGTATACAATCTAGACTGATGATTTACCTCACCGGTAGCAACCCTGGAGTTGGTTTGCATGTCGTATATGTCCACAGAATTTGGTGTGAATATGAATTTATTTCCAGTGCCAAAATTCATCATCTGATACATAGAGAGAAGGTTGACAGAAAGCTTGGTAACATGCAACACATTCTCGAAGCTTTCGTTGGTGAGTTCAATCCTTCCTTTTTTAGTGACTTCGACATAAGAGTTGTCCCCATCAGAATAGGAGGACCTTTGCATGCATCCAAAGAATAATATACTTCTTCTAATGCATCCATGTGATGTGATGTTCATGAATCTATGATCCTAGCATCAGGAGAGGAGTTGATCGAAATCAAGGCATGGCTAGAATTTCCTTTCTTGGAATTTGGATCTTCCGACTTCTTCTTATTTTCACCCTTGGGGATGCGATCTCCAAGGTTGTTTTTATAAAGAATTTGAGACATCAGATCTATTTTATTTTTCATGCATGTAGATTTTGAATGGATTCCTTTGCGAAAATATGTGCATTTCTCTCCTTTTCTTCCCTTTTTTCCTTTGGATCCAGAGGCATCGGTGAAGGGTTTTGTGTACCCTTCCTTCTTCGTATCTGTATGATATTTTTGTTTATATTTATATTTATATTTTTTATATTTTTGGCTGCCATATTGCAAATTGATTCCATGCGTATTTGGGCCTTTGATTGCACGCATGTTGATGAGCTTGGTTTACTCTTGTGTCAGGGATTCGATAAAGTCCTCAAGAGAAGGAATCTTCCAGGTGGCTCTAGAGGAAAATATGACACTATGGAATGTGGATATGAATACAAAGAATTCAGGACCAAGATTGGAGAGAATGGTGAGATTCATTTGTTTATCGTCCATCGATTTATCAACCCCATAAGCTTTGAGTTGCGACAATAAATCCTTGAATTTTGTAAAAAAATCGTGGATATTGTTGAAGATTTTTGGATCCAATGTGATCATATCTACCTCCAACATGTGTCCCCTCATCTCATCCTATTTTCCAAAGAGCCATTCCAATATGGTCTAGGCTTCATTGGGAGTCTTACAAGAAGATATATGAAAAAGGAGATCGGGATAAATAAGACTTCAAATTTTTCCGAGTGCCTCATCCATGCAATTTAAGTACTTGTATTTTTCTATGGTTGATGTGGGCTCTGGATATGTGTTCATGGTTAACCTATACAACCCTTTGGATCAGAGATGTATGGATATTTTCTCCTTCCATGCAAAATAGTTGTAAGATGTAAGAATGAATTCTTTTTCGAATTCCATATTTCTGTTGTCTTTATTTTCAGTGTATCTTTTGTACTTGGGTACCTAACATGGCCTCGTTGCTAGGACCCAATCTTTATTTTCACCATAGTGATGTTTGGGGGGGTGTTGGAGTTACTTCACACACACCTAGTATTTATTTTTCCTAAGGTTGTTCATTTTTTATTGAACCATGTAAATGTGTTGAACTTGTACAGAATAGATCTAGATAGAAAATACCACACACATTTGCAGAGAGAAATTGAGAAAGAGGAAGCAAGAGAGAAATAATGGAAGAATTCTCATTAACTGTATTCCACACTCAAAGAGTGAATAATTTACAAATTTATATAGGATACATGAGTAACTAATGAGCCATAGTTGTGGTCTAGAGTGATATGGACACACACCGGAAGTTACGGGAGTAAACTGCCACCTAGTCTAGTCTCTTAGGTAGTTACGAGAGTGAACTACCACCTAGTTGAGTTAACTAGTCAACTAGTCTTCAGTTAACTGACTAAACAAAGAGTAGTGAGGACTTAACTTAGGGAATCAAGTCTAGTTCACCAATATAGTGATGATACCAAGGCAAGGTCGAATTATCATGGTGATGATCCCAATGTTGCACGGTGACAAAACCAATGCAACATCTAAACTCAAATCAACTAGTCAAACTGAAGTGTCAACTGAAAGAGAATATTCTCCATGTGGAATATTCTCCCCTAAAATATAGGAGACTAGATAATGACTAATTATGACTAATAAACAAGGAAAAACCTTAGGAAAAAATAGTAGGTGTGTGTGAAGTAACTCCAACACCCCCCTCAACATCACTATGGTGAAAATAAAGAATGGGTCCCATTTACAAGGCCATGTTAGGTACCCAAATACAAAAGATACACTGAAATAAAAGAGGCAAGAAGGAAAACCTCATGGGAAACTACCCCCCTCAAATTACAACGCATAAAAAAAATAAAAATCAGAATGAAGAAAAAAGAGTTGCTAAGCAACCCTATCCTTCACTCCAAGAATAACAAACAACTATGTAAGTTTGTGCTCGTTGAATATTTTGTTCAAGATGTAGATTTTTGCAAATATATGTTGAAGTATATACATGATCCAAGAGGCTCCCCAGGCTCAGAAAATGCTCAAAATCAAAGTTCTCAAAATTGGATGAAACCAATTCCATCATGACCGGTTCATCGCACTGATTCTGGCCATATATTCATTTCCTCAAAACAGACTCCGGATGTGAAAAATATCGCATGACAATTAGATTCTTCTATGGAAAAAGTCAATGGTCAATTGGAAAATGAATAAGTGCCACATGGCCCAGACATGGGAAGCCACGCAACACTTCACTACTGGTTGGCATGTAAAAAGTATTTGGGGGTCCATGGGATTCGAACCTCTGACCCATGACTAGCTCCAAGTCTTTGGAAAAGTTCAATTACCAACCTGCCAAAAGTCAAATTTTATGAAAAAGACCCACTTTCCTATAGTTTTGGGGTCAAATATCCAAAGGAGGGTGCAAGGTGGCTAGGTCTAAGCCCTAGCACATGGTTTCATTACAGGAGCTAAGCCCCAGATCCCATGGAAGGTGCCCCAAAACCAGGAGCTAACAGTTAAGGGGGCTGGCGCATAGCACTTGGAGTGTTGGAACTTGGCCATGTGACCCCATGTGACCTAGTAAAGGGGGTGCATGCCCTGTCTTGAGGGTTACTCTGCATTTTTGGTTAAAAATGATTTTTAAACATTATAGAGGTGATTTTTTCCTGATATTATGTCCCAAAAATGGATCTTTTGAGGATTTTAGGCCATTTGAAGGGGGATTTGATCCCAGAAAGAGGTCAGATCTTGAGGGAAGTTGGGATTCCTCATCTGAGCCTTGAAAACTATAAGAACCAAGATTTTTCAAGGTTGTAGGGGAACTTTCTGATGCAAGGTTATGAAGGAGTAGTTTGTAAATTTTGGCCTTTTATCATGTTTTGAGAGGCGATTTTCTCATGTTGTTGAGATGATTTTGATGGTGCATGCATGAATATGAGCAAGGAGGTCTTGCATAGAAGACATGAAGCATTTAATGTAACAACAAAGAGAATTGTAAGAAGAACTTTGATCATTTTTAAAGAGCAATAAAGAGGTCCTCCACTTAGAAGCGGGCCTAGAGACGAAGCCAACAATTGGTGAACTCCGTTATCAACCTCTTGTCTCTATTTCGCTTTCTGTTTTGTTGTTCTATTCTCTTCATTTGCAGCATGGATATTATTGTCTGATATATTCATTCATTAATAAGCATAAAGTAAAAGTCACATTTGATATTCTGCAAACAAGATAACAAGTTTATGTATTTCACATTCTTAACGATCCGATGCAAAAAGTACATTAAACTAACTTGCAAGTTATCAGTAATACCTTCATTTTTGGATCACGTTTATGATATCAGAGCATTTGGTTTTGAAGGTTTGACAGGAATTGCAAGCATTGGATGCTCACAAGAGAAAACATACCACTTTAGAAAGAATACCACAGTTGTGACAGTTCAAGTGGATCTTGGATCAGATTCCGGTGATGAGACACAGGTTGTAGCTATGGGAATCCGATGTAAAAATTTTGTTGCAAGCACTAGCTCTTCTAGATCAGTTGATGTAAATGATGAGTGTAAAAGGAATGAAATTTTCCACATAGGAGTCATAACACATAATGTCAAAGTTGATACTCTTGTAGATAGTGGATCACAAGACAATCTAATCAATGAATATGTTATGAATAACTTGGGACTTGAAACTAAGTCACATCCTAAACCATATCCATTGGAATGGATATGTGGTGATAACAATTTACAAGTGACCAAGAAATGTAAAATCAAGTTTGCAATCACTTCTAATTATGTTGATGAAGTAGAGCTTGATATAGTGCCACTGAACATATGTGGAATTGTATTGGGAAACCCATACCTTTATGATAGGAAAGCCATATTCTATAGGGAGGAAAATAAATATTGCTTCAAGAAAGATGGGAAAGAGTACATTGTTCGTGCTCATCGCATGAAAACTAACAGGTCCTTTGTAGCTACAGGGCAGTTAAAAAGAATGGTAAATGCAAGCAAAAGTTTAACACTTATGTTTGTAACAAAACATGAAGTTTTTGATGCTAAACATGAGATGGTTCAATATGTTTCTAACAGTCATGAAGTGTCACCAGGGTTACAGCATGACGTTCGACTGCATAATTTGATTATTGTTCCTGTTCAAAAGGGGAAGCATGTTTTGTCATTTTCATTTGCATACTTAGTATTGTTGATTAGTTTGTTGTTGTTCAGTGGTGTATGGATGCAAAGTGCGACAAAGAATATAGATGATTGTGCGATAAATGAAATGATTACTTTGATACATAATGATATCTCAGTTTTCATGTTTGTTGTGATTAGTCAGGAGATCATTATCCCAGTAGAGAGGATGGATGATACAGGACAAAGTGGGGAAGCAATACCCTCACTTCTTACCTAAGTACAAGTAGATTTTCGGTGGTCCAAAAGCTTCCAAAGTGGGGAGGAATGATCCAGGAGACTCCCCAGGTTTAGAAAATACTCAAAAATCAAAGTTCTCATAATTGTATGGAACCAATTCCATCGCGACCGGCTCGTCATGCTAATTCTGGCCATATATTCGTTTCCTCAAAACAGACTCCAGATGTAAAAAATATCGCACAACAATCAGATTCTTCTATGGCAAAAGTCAATGGTCAATGGGAAAATGAATAAGTGCCACATGGACCAAACATGGGAAGCCACATGGCACTTCACTACTGGTTGGCATGTAAAAATTATTTGGGGGTCCATGGGATTCGAACCTATGACCCATGGCATAGCACTTGGAGCACTGACACTTGGCCATGTGGCCCCATGTGACTTGGTAAAGGGGACGCATGCCCTATCTTGGGGGATACTCTACATTTTTTGTTTAAAAGTGGTTTTTAAACATTACAGAGGTGATTTTTGCTTGATATTATGCCCCAAAAATGGATTTTTTGAGGATTTTAGGCCATTTGAAGAGGGATTTGATCCCATAAAGACGCTAGATCTTGAGAGAAGTTGGGATTCCTCATCTGAGACTTGAAAAATATAAGAACTAGGATTTTTGAATATTGTAGGGGAACTTTTTGATGCAGGGTTTTGAAGGAGCAGTTTGTAAATTTTGGCCTTTTCTCATGTTTTGAGAGGCATTTTTCTCATGTTGTTGAGATGATTTTGATGGTGCATGCATGAATCTGAGCAAGGAGGTATTGCACAGAAGAAATGAAGCATGTAATGTAATAGCAAAGAGCATTGTAAGAAGAGATTTGAGCATTTTTAGAGAGCAATAAAGAGGTCCTCCACTTGGAAGCGGGCCTGGAGACGTAGCCAACAATTGGTGAACTCCGTTATCAACCTCTTGTCTCTATTTCTCTTTCAGTTTTTCTGTTCTATTCTCTTCATTTGAAGCATGGATGTTATTGGCTGATATCTTTATTCATTAATAAGAAACAAGTAAAAGTCACATTTGATATTCCATAAACAAGATAACAAGTTTATGTATTTTGCATTCTTAACGATCCGATGCAAAAAGTACAATAAACTAACTTGCAAGTTATCAATAATACCTTCATTTTTGAATCAATGCACCATTGATATTTCCAAACATATCCACTTTATCTTCTTTTAATGGATAATATCCAAATAAATTTTGGATGGAATTTTGAAAACCGTGCGACCGTTTCAAAAAAACATTGAAATTTTGTTGATTTTGAAATGATCATAACTTCACTTCTCGGACTCCGTTTTAGACAAAAAAAAATTTAAATTGGATATTTTCTCGAGAGGAATTCAAATATCCAATTTGTTTATGCAAATTGTGCTTAGAAAATATCATAATGGGGTCTGATTTGTGTGGCTCTCTTTTTGTCTCCTGAGATGCATGCATGGTGCATGCAAAAAAGTCTACATGTGACTCTTGAGATGCATGCCATATATATTCGACATCAATTTCAGAAAACAAATCTGAAATGAAGTAGACATCATATTCAATTAATGGAATGCAAATTTCTGTAAATACTTTTGTAGAAGACTCCTCATAATAAGAGGCTTGATCTTCTGATCGCTTCTCTTCTGGCTCTATCTTTCCAATCCCTGCATGCAATCTTCACAATATTATTTATTCCCAAATAGAAACTCCAATATGGTGCATAATTCATTTGGAGTGAATTCTTGTGTGACATCACATACTTGGTGGAGAATTTCTAGAGAAACAGACAAGAAGATAAATCCTATGGCCATATCTTGTCTATTGAGAAAGTCATTTTTCTCATTGGCAAAATCAGGCTCTACTTTTGTTTCCATGGTTATTTGGTATAAGCCTCTACTTGTGAGAAAAATTAGAATCTTTTTCTTCCACTCCAAATAGTTATGAGGCATGAGAAGTATTGTTGGTGAGTAAAGAATAAATTCCATCCTTTATATGTTCTTCAATCTTCAATACCTGCAAAAATAATTTGGTGTAGATTTTACTTAGTAGTCCCTTGTCTCTGATACCATGTAAATGTGTTGAAACTGCACATAATATATCTAGCTAAAAAATAATACACACAATTGCAGAGAGAATTGGAGAAAGAATAAGAAGGAGAGAAAGAATGAAAGAATTTTCATTAACCGTTGTGAATAATGAATAATTTACACATGATATACTCTATATAACTCAATGATTTCGAATTGAGGTGAACCAATGCACCATAGTGCTGATATAGAGTGATCTATACACAAACCAACAATTTCAGGAGTGAATTGCCACCTATTCTAGTCTCTCAAGCAGTTATGGGAGTGAACCGCCACCTAGTTGAGTTAACTAGTCAACTAGTCTTTAGTTAACTGACTGAACAGAGAGTAGTGAGGATTTAACTCAAGGAATCAAGGCTAATGCGCCACTCTGGTGATGATACCAAGGAAAGGTCGAATTATCATGGTGATGATCCCAATGCAACATTTAAACTCAACTCAACTAGTCAAACTGAAGTGTCAACTGAAAGAGAATATTCTCCAGGTGGAATATTCTCCCCTAAAATATAGGAGATTGGATAATGACTAATTATGACTAATAAACAAGGAATAACCTTAGGAAAAATAAATCCTAGGTGTGTGTGAAGTAACTCCAAACAACTATCCCTAGTCAAAAGATATGGGAAGACATGTGTGCTTTGATTAAGTAGAGATGATGTGTACATCAGAGTCATCATGAAGAATAGTCATAGTCAAGTCAAAGATGAATCACCAACCACCTTCCTTAGAATCAACACCAAGGATTCTAGAGGATCATTTAGCATTCCTAATTTTTTGCAATATGTAATCTAGTTAGTTAGATTTTCTCTCCACCATATCCTGATCATTAATAACAGGATTAGATATATTTTTTCTATAAATATTTTAGAATTTGAAGTATTGAGGGTTTATTTTTGCACCCAAGTGAGTTGTATCTGTAATATTTTTGAAGACATCTACCAATAATTAAAAGGCTCTTTCACGGGATTCCTACGTGTTGGTGTTGGTGATGTCTACTTCTCTTTGTTAATTGTTTATCTTGTTTTGTTATCATTCTATTTTCTATCTCTGATCGTCTAAAAGAAGTCAAAGTACATAATTTGTTTTATGCACTCTATTTCTAGATTTTAGTGATTTAAATGTTCTTCTTATGATATTAAAATAAATAAATTCTTAAATGATTCTTTATTCTGATTGACTACCTCACCTGTTTCTATCTTTCCATCACTTTAATTCTAAAAAGATCCAACATTTTAATTATCTTTCCCTGTGAAAAAACCTAATAAAATTTGTATCTGATATCAATCCTTGACATAGACCCCATAGCCCAATGGATGTTTAAATGTAATACTTTAGCTAATATTTATAAAACAAAACAACAAATTCATATTATTTTAGCTAGCCTAATATTTAAAACCCAAACATATCTAAATCCTACAGAGAGATCCCTCTCTGAAACTGGCAGGGATAGATCCTCATTTCGATGTGGTTTTGTAAGTTACCTCTATTAAATTTCTTCTTCCCCTGACAAACTCTAGGAATTTACAGAGTATTAACATAGTGTTGACCATACTGAGGAACTGAACAAACTTTCCAGCCTACGATTTATTTTCCCTAGATAAAGAAAACTTTATTTCTAAACAAATCATAAAATCTAACTTACAAAGAGATAAATGTTTAGAGGCTGTTGAATTTTGTATATATTAGTTTATATCTCTTAAAAATTTAAAGTTCTGGCTCCTAAAAGAATCCACACTATATCTCACCCTAATCGAGAACTTGCAACAACAATAGACAATCCAGAAAAGTTACTCAGAAGAAGAAACACTATAGAAGGTTATGGGATTCATAGTCCTCTTCAGAGGGCCACTTCTCTCCTAGAGAATCTTGCCACTATCCATGATCTCGAGTTTGACCTACCCTTTGAGAAAATCCTTTTCAGAACCAAATATGACAGCTTTGTGAGTGAAAGAGTCTTAGATCAAACCATCCTCCAACCCAAAATCCATGAAAGACTTTTTCCTAATACAAATTTTGATCAACCATTTCTTCAAGAGTTTAAAAAGTTAGAAGATCTAGTATAAAATATCGATCAATCTTTGTACAAAGCCCACTTTCAAAAGTCAGTAGAATTTTCTACCCTGACTATTGTTGTAGCTTCTATCAAACCTCAAATAGTTCACTCTACATTTCCCAGTCCTACATATTCAACATCTTCTGTCACTTCTCCTCCAATCACACAAGTTTTTATTCAACCTCCTCCAACAATAATGGAAGAAAGATATTTTCCCTTGGTGTTAGCTGCTCCACTCCATGTTATTCCCTAGGACTATCAAATCAGACTTCCTCAGTTTGATGGTACTGGACCTCTAAATGCACTACACCATGTTGATAACATGAATGCTTACTTTGATTTGAAGGAATTCAATGAGGTAGATGTCCAAATGAGAATTTTTTCATAGAGTTTAACCAGAGAGGTTAAAAAATGGTTCAATGCATTACGGGCTATGAGCATTGTGTTGATATTATGGTAGTTGCGGGAGGTATTCACCTCCACGTGTAAACCTGACGAGACTAGAATATTCTTGAAAGCATGAAGAAACCCTAATGAGTTGGCTAATAACCCTAGAAGAAAAGTCAGCTCAAGGGGATAACTTGTATTAGGTTATTAGCCTCCAAGAGAAGAAGTCGACTAAAGAAAATATTATATACAAAAGAATTAGTACCCAGAATGAGAATTCGACCCTGGAAGTCTGCCAGATTTAGTATAAATACAAGAGGCCAGTATTCATTCTAGCCAATATTCTTAGAACTATAGAGAACACTTGTGTGCATTGCAGTTGGGATGTTTTATGCATAAGTCTAGAGGAGAGCTATTGTTGCAGCTGCTGTAGCTAGCAGATTTTGTTTTGGCTTGGAATATCTCTTGGTTATGGTTTGGACTATTTGATCAGATATTGTTTGGTGTGTTATCCTTGGAGTGAGACACACTACCCTTTTTTTGGCTATCTATTCTAGGGTTTGCTTCCATAATAATTCTTTGTCAAGGTTAAGGTGATCGGAGGGTGGCTTCGGCCTATGGTTAAGTGAAAATAGTGATATTTTCTATGGTAAAATGAGCACAATTCATTATATCCTAACAGGTTATGGGCCCACACCTCCTTCATTCATTCTAACCACTGGAAGTAAGAATAGACATAAGGATAGTAAGCTCATTGAAGAACTGTTGCTAGGGTTTCTAGCAAGAGCAGTCACCAAAGCAATGCCACTAGGGTTACTAGCAGGTGAAGTTGTAGAAACCATAACCCTCTCATTGAGGCACCTTAAGTGAAGGGAATGATATAATTTCTAGATAGACCAGTGCGCCCTAGCCTAGTGCATCTCCTGGTACTCTCAGTAAGACAAGATGTCAAGTTTGAGCTTTTGGTCAAATCTAGGGTTGACCAAATCAAAGTAGCCATGACTTACTCTATAAAGTCAAAAAATAAGTTAGATAGAGCTTCTAACTTATATCTCCCATATTGACTCATCAAAGAAGATGTACGATGCCTTAACAAACCTCTTCTCAGTCAAAAACATTGGACAAGTAATGAGTCTAATGAATGAGCTCCGTGACATGAATATGAATGATGATGACAGCATAACATCATACTTTGTGGGGATCTCTTAGTTAAGATATCAACTACAAGTTATTGAAGAAATCATCTCAGAGAAGGAACTGGTAAATATAGTACTCAATGGTCTTCCCAAGACATGGGATGCATTTGCCGCAATCATGAACACAAGGAAGGAGTATCCTACATTTGAAGAACTTTGGACTTGTTGTTCTCAAGAAGAATCAAGGATCAGTGAAAAATAGAAACCTCAAAAGTAGTACGATGATCAAGCCTTCACACCAAGGTTCAAGGATTTCAAGAACAAAAATAAGTTTGGCTCTAGGAAGAAAACAAATCAAGAGAAATATATGTCAAGGATACAATGATTCAATTGTCAAAAGTATGGTCACTAAAAGACTCATTGTCCCGAGTTAAATAAAATGAAGGAAGCACATGAAGCATCGGTTTCCGAAGAAATGGAACCCTCAAAGAAAGCCAAGCAGGACAAAACAAACTTCTTCTTCTAAGACAAGGTAACGATACTCTTCATAGTCCTTGTACATACCATGTTTTTCGGTACATATCTTTCATATCTATTTCTTATAAAATAATATGTTCAAAGAGAAACTATACTTATGGAAGAACAACAAGATAAGGAATGATATCACTATGACTATAAGACAAGTTGCAAGATAAGCCAAAATTAGAAATAACTCTAGAAGAAGAAAAGATAGAAAGAAGTCAACAATCAAGAGGAAATTGGAAAAGGATCTGTAACACCCTGCAAAAGGCAATAAGGATGTAGACGGAAGCGTGGAATCTCCTAGATGGAGGGAGCTGATTATACATTACCAAAAGAAGAGCATGAATTCATACATGAATCAAGGATTAGGAGGGATCTAAGCCTATGATCCATTGAATATGATAAAGTATATCTATGGTAGCAGCCATGAAAAGAAATATGTGTTCAATTTGACCTTAGAAGAAGTCTTCTTCGAAAATAAGCCTTAAAGTATCCCTTATTATCCATCCACATCCATGATCCTACTATGAAAGGAAGAAGATGGAATCTATAGAAAAATCTATGGACTCAAGATCTAAAGAGAAACATGAGGAAGAACATGAAGATTCCAAGAATGAAAGAAAAGATAGAAAAACCAATCATTGTATCAAGAATCATAATATAACCTAATATGAACTCAATAAAATCAATAAAGCAGAGGCACTGAAAGTTGTGATGAATACAAATGTATGAAAGACTTATGAATGTAAGCATTGTGAGATCCATAACTAGAGGTTATCCCAGATGGAGGGAGAAGACTATGCTGATTACTTGTTCCAGTAAACCAGATATATCTCTACATGAGACATTATATCGTCCACAATATCCATATGTTGGAATTGACATTAGATGAATGCAAAGAATGTTCTCCAAAATAATTGAACAAAGAGCAGATGTAGAGAAACTTCAATTCTTTGAGGTATACCAGAATGAGACCCTTGTATGCAGATGGAAGAAGACAACTTGGTGGAGAACCTCCAATACATAGCAGAAGCATGGTGAAGACTTTCATAATATCAGGATGATGGATTTCCAATCCATGACAAAGATATCATGATGACAGAAGAAGTTCCACATGGATATGTTCCAGTTTGAGCCTTGCCATGATGTTATGATCTAATCCAATAATAACACACTATATTAATCAGAGCTATATGAAGCCTTTAGAGAAAACTAGTGTTCCAGAAAGACCAAAGTACATTGAGATAAAGCATTACACTCTTTGTGATGAATTCTAGAAAGGAGAAAGTGGTTCTAAAATATATATCTCCACAGATGAGAAAATAAGAAGACATTTTGGTAAAGCCTCTATCCAAGATAGAAGTGTTTGCGTACTCAAGCTGAAGCTCATGGAGATGACTTCCCTATTGAAAAAGGAAGAGATGAATCCCAGTTTGGGAGGGAACACTAATGTGTATTGATTTATGGATGATCATTCTTCAGTTCAAAAAATGGTCCAGGATGAGCAATTCCTTTCCAGTTCAAAAACTAGTTTGAGATTTTTTACGGACAAACATTTTCCAGTTCGGAAAAATGCTCCAGATCGAACAATCATTTTTGTAATGAAAATGGTTTGATGGATTTTTTATGTACCATAGATACTGATTTCCCATTGTGGTTAACATTGGAATGGTCTAGGTCAATATCTCTTCTTGAGGGCTACTCAAGAAGACTAGCCCGCCTCGCCAGACAACGATTTCCCATTGTGGTTAACATGGGGAATGGTCCGTTTTGGAGGTTGGTCATTCCTTAGGGAAGATTCATTCTATCAAGGTTTCACTTTGTTTAGTGCTAGAGGAATGGTCTAGGTTCATTAATCAGGGATAGACATTCCTTAGGGCAGACTCATTCTCTCCAAGTTACACTTTGTTTAGTGTCGAAGGAATGGCCTAGGGTGGGGAATGGTCCAGGCTCAGAAATCAAGACAATCATTCTTCCTCTCTTGAGAAGAATAGTCCAGATAGATCATCATTGATGTTCGAAATTTTGAGGGCAGATGCTCTTCCAGTTCTCACAGATGTGAGTGGAAGAATGGCCCAGATGATTCAATTTATATCATAACAATGTTTTTTGTGCAGGTTGATATCAAATGATTGTTATGGAGACTGTATGTCTCTGGATAGTAGATGCATGCTACTGTGTTGGATGTGTTCCACTGAATATGATTATATGTCATTGATCAAGTATCTATGTGGTACTTGGTGTGGTATTTGTTGGGTTGTAGAAAAGGTACAAATATCCCCCTTATTCCCACAGTTCATGATATGATCTTGATTGGTTTTTCTGTTAATTAAAGATAAATAGGGTAGAAAATGATTAATATGTCTTCTAGCGATATTATTGAGTTATATTAAATGAAATCTAAAATATGATTGGAATTTTTTGATTTTGTTACAGGAATGGATAAATATTATCAAACCTGAGATAGCAAAGGAGATCTTGAAGATGCACAAGCTATTGGAGGTTGAGGAATTTTGGCGCAAAGAAGTTTTGGAGATGATTTGTTTTCTATCTTGTAACTTTATAATATTAAAGAAATCTTGAGGATATCGCGATCCTCGGGATGGCTTAATTTAACCATATTATTGTAATATATAGAGGGTAGTGGATCCTAAAAAGATAATTGAAGAATTGTATCCAAGTATTCAGAACTCATAATTGCTTTGCGCAAGCAGTTTTTGTAGATGTTATACCAGCTATGGAATCAATAAAATCTTTGAACGTTTTCACCATTTCCACATATTGAGCTTCTAGTAGCATTTTTTCTGAGGACCAAGGGCCCAGCCTGAAGGATTTAGTGTCTCAATTTGTAATTGTATCAGTTTGATTTATGTTCTGTGATTCATATCTCTTTCACAATAGTTAATTTGAATGCCTAAGTGTGTTAATGATTTTATGTTGTTTTTGTACATAATATAGACATTTCCCTTGAGTATTAGTGATTTTTGTTCCAACTTCTATTACTGAAGTTTACTGATTGACAATTCCTCACATTTTCATACATGTTGTTCCTTTTACTTAGATTTGCAATTGTTGTTCCCTTCAATTAAGTTACATTTGTTGTTCCTTTCAGTTAAGTTACAATTGTTGTCCCTTTCGATTAGATTACAATTGTTGTTTCCTTCCACAAATAGAGTAATTCACTATTCCCTTTCTAGAAATTTGAGTCATAGTTGATAGTTGATTATGCAAGTCTTTACTTAGATTCAATTACTGCTTCTTAGTTAAACGAATTCAAAAGATTAGTTAATTATTTTTCATTCACAACATGTTAGTAATCAGATTTTAATTCCGTTAGGCAATATCTTAGTCTTAGAATATTTAATGAACATTTGAGGAACTTGATTGTTGATAAACTCAGATTTTATTTAACTATACGATTTCAACCTCTATGAGCTATTTGCATAGACTTTGTTGATATTCTTGAGATAAAAGACGAATCCTCGGGTTGGTAAATTAATGTTAAACTAAGGTTGTTTTTAGGACATCCTTAGATCCCAACATTTTGGCGTCGTTGTTGGGGAGAATGTCAAAGGTATCATAGGTTGTGTCTCTGGAGGACGAGGTATTGAAGACAGAAGGTAAGAACCTACACAGGCAATAAGTAATATGCTTATGCCAACTCTTACCCCCAATTGATACTTAGAGTTTATATAGGTGTTTTTTTTTATTTTTTGCATGAAGTGTGTATGAATTAGAAGAGAAATCCTGAAAAACCAAAACCCCCACCAAAAACTACCAAAGCCCAGGGCTCAGTGCTCCCTGGGAGAAGAACTTTCATAGACAACATCATCTGAAAAGATGAATCTCAAGATTCTGTTGGACCTAGGAAAGGATATACTTAAATCCCTCATGTAGCAGTTTCACCAACTGCAGCCCACACTGAGATTCACAACAAAACTGAAGGGACTGAGCAAATATTTCAAAGCATAGATCTTCCACCCCTCAACCCTTTAGAAGAGGTAAATTCTCGTAATCTGGAGGAAGGAGAAGGAGAAATCAACGAGGTTGCCAAGGAAGACACATCACCACCCCATGATCCTGAATATCCCGTGAAAGAAGAAGGCACACCCAAAATCTCAGATAGAGGGAGTGCAATTAAATACCCTAGAGGATCAAATAATCAACCACCTTGAATAGAACACCCAGATCAAGAAATTCCTGAAGATTTTTGGCACATTTGCGATCAAATAGCACAACCAAATCAACAACGACCCCAGACCTCCAAGTTTGAATATTTGATAGTTGATCCAATCACCAATGCCCACATGGAAGAAATACCCCTACAAAACTTGCCTACCTTCCATGGATTGATCTCAAAAGACCTGGATGCATTCTTATTCGAATTTGATGTCCTATGTAGAGGGTATGATTACACCTCTAAACCCCAAAAATTGAAATTGTTCCACTCCACTTTGAAAGGAGCAACTCTATGCTAGTTTATGGGATTGGGGGGTAGAACTATAAACTCATGGGATGAGATGAAACATGCCTTCTTGACAAAATATCAAGATTATTGTAGAACTAGGGACCTAAAAGATGAAATATTTCAAATGACTTCAAAAGAAAATGAATCATTAAAAGAATATGTTGAGAGATTTCAGTATAGCTTACAAAGGTCTCCTTATGGTACATTACTAGGTGAAGTACTTAAAAAAAATATGATTAAAGGTATGAAGGATGAATGGGTAGATACATTAAATTTAATGGGGAAAGGTGATATCTATCAAGAGACTTATGATAACATTATCCAATTGTGCATCAAGTTCTCACATGGAAGTTCACGAACTAGATTAGCAATGAGGACTCCCCTCACCAGAAATAATAACATCACTAGTGTGGGTGTCACTCGAGCAGAAGTCGGTAATATCCTAGAAAATTTCAAAACTGAAATTTTGAGCACTCTGACTACACAATTGGATGTATTGCAAGCCAACAGACTTTAGCCATATTTTGCCACAAATGCAGAAAAAAACATGGTCCAAGGGAATTTCCTTTGGATGTGGTTCGGGTTTGTGCTATTTGCGCCAAGGATCACGAAATAGAGCAATGTCCATCGCTCCTTGGATTGAAAGTTGTCTTTAGAGAAGAGAAAGAGGAAACATAACCATTATATCTAATGCCTCAGCATCATCAATGGAAGAACCAGTATCCAAATACACTATAGGACCCCTCCTCTTTCTTTACTGGACAGTATAATCAATAGCAAAATTCTGGTAACACATGGCAGAGCCAGTCGTTTACTAATCAGAACTGGCAGCCCCAACAATACCCACCTGCAAATCCTACTTGGTCAAACCAACCCATTGCAAATCCTATCTGGAAGAATCAACTAGCTGCAAACTCCACCTATCCTAACTCACAATACCCCACCTCATCCTAGAAAAACTCAAATAACAACCCCTACCCTTCATAGTGACCCAACACGACTACCCAAAACCCAAATTGGAGCCAAAATTGGAAGCACCCCATGGGGTTAAACAATCAACCCATGGGGATGGCCCCTCAAACCCAAACTACGTTGCAAGCTCCACTCCAACTGCCTCAAAACCCTCAATCGCAATTGCACCCTCAATTACCATCCCAATCCCACCCAAATCCTAATAATAGATCGGATTAGGTCATCCAGATTATGGAGAATGGGGAATGGGAAACCAACTCGATAGGGTGCAATGAACTCCAATTGATATCGGGGCATATAATATCTCTTAAAGAAAGAAATATTTTCCAATAGAAGGGGAATGAAAATAACAAACAACTTGCAATAACACCCTCGAGTTTGGTAATAACGGAAGAAATGGAGCAGTGGGGAAACACATTCAAGTTACAGGATCCTGATAAGGATGCAACTCCTTCCCCTCTGTTCCCTAAAATATTGATGATAGAGAAACCTGTCATGTATTCTAACTTCAACATTGTAGGGGAACTCAAGAATTTATATGTCAAGATCCCACTCCTGCAGGCTCTGCAAGACATTCCAATTTATGCAAAGACAATCAAGGAACTATGTGGGAGGAAGAATGTTAGGAAAATTAAGATTCATCATCAATAGTTCACATGGTAGGAGCCTTGTCTGATCTAATTCTAGGTAGACAAGAACCAGTCAAATATGTAGATCCAGGGAACCCCATAGTAACAGTTCAGATCTAGGGTTGTTCTTTTTCAAATACACTAGTTGATTTGGGGGTGGCCATTAATATCCTGACTATGGAAACTCGCAACACCCTGGGTTTTGAATCCTTTGAACCTACCCCAATTATGTTATAATTAGCTGATCAATCAGTGGTTAGACCAGTCGACACACTACATGATATAGCAATATTAGTTGACTCTTGGGAATATCCAACAGATTTCCTCATCATCAACCCAAGAAGTGGACTTGAAGGGCATCCATTGATACTGGGTAGGCCATGGCTTGCAACAACAGATGCATACATAGAATTTCGAATGAGTAATAAGACAATTTCTAGAGGAGGTGTCACAAAAAATCTCATCTTGTATCCTCCAACCAATCTAAGCCTGACTTTCGTGTATCCACAATTTCCATCACCATGATATCCAGAAAAGGATTTACGAACCCCTCTCACACTGGAAGAAGATCTTAGAATTAAGAACCAATTAGAGGATGACGTAATCAGTGGGTTTATTAACAACACAACCATCATGGGTAACCCAACTTGCCATATGCTCAATGTTGTTCTAGACTGTGAAGCATAGGGAGAATAGATGGAAGATTTAATGGAAAAACAAATCCTGACTATCGTCGTTCATAACAAGAAATATGTTGAGATTGCACCAGGAAAGTCCTTGAACATTAATGCCAATTTAGATGGGAAACAACAACAAAAAATGATTCAATTCCTTTCTAAATATCATCAAGCTTTTTCCTAGGAGTATTTTGACATGAAAGGTATTGATCCACAACTCTGCACACACCATATTTATATTGAGAAAGATGCCCGAACTATTCGATAGCCACATAGAGTATTGAATTCCCACCTTAGGGATATTGTTAAAGAAAAATTACAAAAGCTATTGGACACAAATTTTATACATCCTATCTCAGATAGTCGGTGGGTTCCCCCATTAGTGATTGTCCCCAAGAAAAATGGAAAGTGGTGAATCTATGTAGACTACAGGGAAATTAACAAAGCCACTCAAAAGGACCACTTCCCATTACCTTTCATCGATCAGGTCCTGGATACTTTGGAAGGGAAGAAATTATTTTCTTTCCTAGACAACTTTAGTGGCTACAATCAGATCCAGATTTCCCCAAAAGATCAAGATAAAACTACATTTACATGCCCCTGGGGTACTTTTGCATACAAAGTATTTCCCTTTGGAATATGTAGTGCTCCAACTACATTCCAAAGGGCCATCGTGAGCATATTCAGTGATTTGATTAGTGACAGTATTGAAGTTTACATGGATGATTTCACTCCTTATGGTGACGACTTCGATTAAGCGTTGAACAATCTGGAGAAGGTACTAGAATGGTGCATTGCTACCAGGTTATGTTTAAGCCATGAAAAATGTCACATGATGATGATGGAAGGTGTGGTACTAGGGAATTATAGTTCTATAGATGGAATTAGAGTAGGTCAAACAAAAATAGAGGTAATCCTTAATCTTCCTACACCACGCACAGAAACTGAGGTACGTAGTTTTCTTGTCACTTCAGGATGCTATCTCAGATTTATGGAAAATTTTGCAAGAACCATTGCACCTTTACATGCTTTGACTGGTAATGTGGATTTTTAGTGGTCTGATAAGTGTGATGTTGGAATTTGTAGGAATCAATAAGTTGATCTTGACAACACCGATGTTGAGGTGACCAAATTGGAAAATGCCATTTCACATCTCCATCGACGCATCAGATATTTCCATAGGCGCTATCCTTGTACATGAAGAATAAAAGAAACCCTACGTTATTTATTTTATCAGCAAGATTCTTACTCCAGCTAAATCTAATTATACAGTAATTGAAAAATAATTTTTAGTTGTTATACATGCCATCAATAAATTTCGTCATTATATAACAGGTTATCCAGTTATTCTGTATAATGATCATTCTTCTATTAAATATCTAGCTAATAAACCCATTACTAATGGACGGGTCACTCCATGGTTATTGCTATTGCAGGAATTTGACATCACCGTCAAAGATCAACCCAGAAGAGAAAATATTGTTGTATACTTCTTGTCTCGCATACCCAAAACAGATGACTCCTTGATAGTTGAAGATCAATTTCCAGATGAGCATCTTTTTTTCGTCACTACAAAGCCACCTTGGTACACTGATGTGGCAAATTATCTTGTAGCAGGGAAATTACTAGCACATATGTCATCAAGGGAAATAAAACTGATTGTCCATCATAGCGCACGATTCACTTGGATTAGTGGATATCTCTTCTACATAGGAGTTGATCTCTAGATCCACAGATGCGTATGAGATGATGCAATCTATGACATAGTGAAGGTGAGACATGACGATCCCCGTGGTGGGAATTTTGCAGACTGACGGACGAGGCTCAAAATTTTACAGATGGGATACTATTGGCCCTCAATATTTAGAGATGCAAGGAAATATGTCCAGACCTGCGATAGTTGTGAGCGTATGGGAAATCTAGGTCAGGTTGATGAAATTCCTTTGAAAGAACAAATAGTCACAAAACCATTTGAGAGATGGGAACTAGACTTCGTTGGACCCTTCAATATGAAGTCAAATCAAAAGGCCTATATTCTAGTTGCAATGGACTACATGACCAAATGGATAGAGGCATAAGTCTTACCAAATGCAACAGAAGAAGTAGTCATCAAATTTCTTTTCAAATTATTTGTATGCTATGGATTACCCAGGGAAGTAATCATCAATGGAGGGTCACAATTTATAGCTCATAGAATCACCACCACCATAAACAATTATCATATTAAGAAAATAGTTACTTCTCCATATTATTCATAGGAAAACAAGCAAGTAGAAAGTACCAATAAGGTCCTGGAAGCAATCCTAAAAAATATTGTCTCAACAAACCGATAGAATTGGGCTACTAAGATCCCAAATGCCTAATGGGATTATCGCAGAACATGGTGTAACACCACTGGCTACTCTCCCTATCACCTAGTCTATGGTAAAGAACCCATGTTCCCAATCAAATTTGAGATCAAGACCCTAACGATGGCCCACGAAATTGGACTGGATCTTATAGAAGCACATAATTAGCACCTTCAGAGACTCAATGAGTTGGATGAAGCAGGCATGTCTACTTTGGAGCACATAGTTTTTATTCAACAACAAAGAGTGACCTGGCACGACAAACATATCAAGAAAAAATCATTCAAGAATGGTGATTGGGTGCTTCTCTATGATTCCAAATTTCAGGATTTTCCTGGAAAATTACAGACACGCTGGCTGGGACCATATGAAGCTATTGAATTCCATGATAATGGAACAGTCACTTTAAGTACCATCAACGGGTCTCGATATCCATTTCTGGTCAATGGACATCGGCTATGACTCTACCATCAACCACCTTCAAAAGAATCTTTCTACCAAGAAGTAAGTAAGGACCCTACCGTTTAGATTTTGGCTGGCTGGGAAGGTAACCCAGCCACTCCAACTCCATAAATGATGAATTTTGTTGACACTGTACATACTGTATATATTTTTTTAGATCTAATTGAGATGTTAGTTTTTCTTTCTTTTAGTTTTAGGAAAGTCACACGGGAAAACAAGAACTAAGAAAGATGACTATAATGAACACAGTTATCACTCTTTTTTGTTCCTTACTCCTATTTTATCTTATCACGCAGACCCTGTATTTCAAAGAAAAATGAAAATTTCATGTTTCGCAGTAGAGATTTGAAAACTATAATGAACTCATGATATTAACATACCATCCGATACTTGATTTGAAATAAATTGACCCATAACAATTGAATGAATTTAGTTGATGACTAATCAACCTTAGATTCAACAAAAAATTCCATGGGAGATTTCCAAATTGCCTAATCAAATGGTTAAAAATTTAACAGATGCCATTCCTTTGTTGCGATTGATTTTCCTTTGAGTATCATTGTTGTTCATTTTAACAGAACAACTATCATTCCCTTCGCATGACAATTGTTCCTTTGAGTATCGTTACTATTAATTTGAATGGAACAACTATCTTTCCATTCGCGCGACTGTTGTTCCTTCGAGTATCATTGTTTTTCATTTGAATGGAGCAACCGTCATTCCCTTCATCATGATTGTTGTTCCTTTGAGTATTGTTGTTGTTCATTTGAATGGAAAATTGTCATTCCCTTCGCACGACTACTGTTCCTTTGAGTATCATTGTTGTTCATTTGAATGGAGCAACTGTCGTTCCCTTCATCATGATTTTTGTTCCTTCATCTCAGGTCGCATTGTGCATTCTAAAAAGGAACAATTGTTTTTCCTTCTGTGTTTTTTCTTGTTGTTGTTCTTTTCCTTCATATTGTTAAAACATTAGCCATTCCTTTGGGGAACGAATGGCACTAATTAATTTTCACCAACATTATTTCTAATTATCATCACAACATATGTCACTATTTTGTGGACTATCTCTCACACCTTATCAAAAATTTTTTGGATTAATTTCTTCGAAATATCTTAAATCTTGTTCAAAATCTGTAACCACCACAATTCATTTATTTTCCTGTATACATACAAATATACTTGAATGATAATTCTTCTTCATATTATAATAAGGAGTCTTAAGCACAATTTTACTTGGAATCCTTACACTTCTTTACGCCATCCCTTACTCTTAAGGAGTAGATGAGCCTCCCTTAATAGAGCCAATTTTTTTTTATAAAAAAACAAATAAAGATAAGTAATAAACTTCTTCCACAAAGAATAGGGGTTCTCATCACGATCCAACCTACCACAAACATAGGATGATAATGTAAGTGACATTCCCACTATGGCTACCACACCAGGGCAATGGCCTTTGACATTTCTTTCGTCAAATTACAAGGGGTCTCATCACGAGCTAGCTTGTTCACTTAAGTTACAATCTAGTGAGTGGAATTATCATCATCTGGTTACCAAACCAGGATAGTGGTATTTTTGGGAAAAGACGATCCAAATATTTATTAATGATATGGGCTCATCTATGGGTTAAAAGGAAACCCTGTCGAGGTTATGGACGCCTGCTGGCAGCAGTGGCTCTGCCTATGGTATGGAGGTTTACCTTAAAAATTCAAATTTTCTTTGTGTCTCTAGATTTGCTTTACTCAATAATGAGGCTATCATTTCAGTTATATTCAATAAATCAGGAAAAGTAACAACATTATGATATGTGGAAGATTTTTAAAATGAATAGATTTAATTTATTCGGCTTATTTTTCCTTAAAATGTTTTGAGCATAGACAAAAAAAAAAATTCGAATTTTCCACGAGAGAGGACTATCGTTTATGATTACCGTTAAAAATTCTTTTTGAAAATTATACATGATTGGTCCCCATTGGCGACGTCAGCGTAATTATTACCTCTCACCTAAAATACCCACCATCATTACATTCACCCATGCTGACGGTTGAGGTCGACCTCTACATTAATGAGGGGAGTGGATGCTCGACATGTTTTTCAATAAGATCATAATGATTGTAATAAATGGAAAACCTACATTTTTATACACTTGTTGTTCTCTGACATTTTCTATTTTTGGTAATATTTCCTCCAAGCTGGTCTTACCAAATTTTCAACTAGGAACTATAGTCATTCTCATTCTCTCACAAAAATATGGGTGGTTGAAGTGTGAACTGGGAGCCAACATTAATACAGGTAATTGAGAAGGAAAGAAAATCCTACACTGCCTGGGGTGGACGGAATACTTCAACTGGTTGCAAGGATATGATACGAACATCATGCTTGAATTATTTTAGAAATTGCAGGGAAAAATCTCCATGGTTCAAGATATATGAATTCTAGTTACTCCTTAAATCATATTAGAGGTCACAGGTCTCCCTAACATAGGAATTCAATGGACAGGAAGATATACAATGCTCAAAGAAGTTGTAGAATATTTCATAGATCCCGGAGAGGAATTGGATAAAAAGGGAAAGGGACTTAACCCCAGCACTCTCAGTGAACCATGGAAATAACTGGCAGGAGTAATTCAGAGGTACATCAATTATGATGGATAATATGATGTGATATGGCCATGCCACATCAAACTTCTAGCCACACTCAAACAACAGTTAGTAATCAATTTACCATTTTTTCTAAATGCCATGTTACATGAGGTTGCTTTAAGAACATAGAAGACCAAAGATCCTGTTACTATCATCAACCACCATGGATTAGTTAAACTGATAGTAAATAAGGCCCAGAGTCAAACCCAATTAACCTAGGGTGATCTTATAGAGGCCAATACACCTCTACAACTGGAACAACCTGAATTGCATCATGAAGACCCACCACAAGAAATTAAAGAGAAGTTCCACCTCCTCAACCTTAAGTCAAGGTAGACCCCGTCCAAACTATAGAGACTCAGACCTCAATAGTAGAGGCATCAACGAGGAAGAGGAAAAGAGAAATGACTACTCCTAAAGCCCCCATTGATAGGAAAAGAAGAAGCAAATAGATAAGACATCATGAAGAAATTCAGGAAATGACAGAACAAATTCAAGAAATGACTGAGGAATTCTAGGACACAACAAAACAACCTGAAGAAATTACGGACATTACAGAGAAATCCCTACAAGAAAATATTCATGGAATTGAGCAGATAGAAAAAACCTCACAAGGAAATAGTCAGGAAGACACCCAGTCAGCATTGGGATACCTGATAGAACAATTTTTGAAAAAATATGAGGTAGAATTTGCTTAGGTTTTGGGGAGTTTATGGACCTCAATTGACAGAGACACCAATAGGCTAGAAGAATACCGAGAATGAGCCTCATCTTCAAAACTTGTTGAAGACTTTCCTGATATTGAAATTTCATTCCCATAGGATGTAGCATGGGAAGAACCTCATCCTGAGGTAAGGAACCCTCTTGAATAGACAAAGCATTTCGAAGGAATAGGGGAATAACCACCTACTGACTAGAATGAAGAAGACCTTGAGATCCCTCATAAAAAGAAATCAGTAAATAGCCATAGGATAATCAGAAATCTAAAAAAGGAAAATAAGTTGTTGAAGAGAAGGGATAAAAAGGTTGAAGTATTAAGGCAAAAAGTTGGCAAACTCAGGGAAATTATTAAAGAATTAAGAAAGCAACTAGAACAAGCCGACAAGGCCCATGAAAGAAAGAAAAACAAAAGACCTAGAGTGAAAGGAATAAATCCTCTTCCTAAAAGAGTAATCGCTACAAAATCTGTGGGGACACAAACATACCCTAAAGAAATAATAGCAGAGGATGTAGTAGCTCAGAATGAGAAAGTAATTCCATTAGAAACACGAGAAATAGAAACCCAAAAAATGATAGCAAAAGAAATTCTCCCTATAGAAACAATTGATGTTAAGGTGTAGACAAATGCCCCAGTATCATAGGAAACAACTCAATCCCTCGAGCAAGATGCTACCATCAGGAGATTGGAGGAAGAATTGATGTATTCCCAACAAAACCTATTCAAAACATAAATGAATTGATGACTATGGTAGAGCATCAAGTATCTTAGTCTAAGGAACAAAGTGCTATCGATGATAGACTAGAATAAGAGCTTATACAATACCAAAAAGAATTAAATCAATCCATAAATGATATGGATGTTATGGAAAAATATCAAGCATCTTAGTCTCGGGAACAGAGTGCCATCATTGATAGGCTAAAGGCATAACTGGTACAAGCCCAACAAGTATTGACTCAACCCAAAGATGAGATGGGAACTATGGCTAAACATCAAAAGGTTGTTAAACAACTAATGGACATGTCAGTAACATAAAGTGAGACTTATGCCGAGCTCACCAGAGCCCAAGGGAAGGTCAAGAAGGTAAAAAACCAATTTGAAAAGGATTTGGAGAAAATCAAAGAGATTTGTGATGTCTACACTGATGCAATCAATTGCAGAGCTCCTTCCACCAATTATACTTTATTCTTGTTGGAACGTTACCTATTGTTGAGAGTGAAATCCATTAGAGAAGGTTAACCAATTACATTTACTATTGTCGCTGAGTTTATTTCATGTTTCATAGAGCAGGAAGAGAAGGTACAATACTTTATGTGCGAGTTATACTTCCATAACCTCATTTTGGAAGATGACAGGAAAGATAACCTTGGTCCCTTTATTGGGGACATATAGTTTTAGGAATTCCTGTCCTTTACTAAAAACCAAATCAGGTGGGCTAAAGATCACAAAGCCTTCATGAAGAGGGAAACTGGGTTAGATCTCTATATCAGAGGGGAGCCTCCAAAGTTCTTTCCAGCCATTATGCGACATAGAACATTTATGAAAAGGGAGGGGGTCATGGAATATTTAGCCCCTATCCATTACCAGGTTATATGTTTAGGCATCATATATTTTAGTGAACTCAAAGAAGAAGCTCTTGCTCCTTCCAAGTTAAGATGGGATGCATCCTCCAATGAGATCAAAAGTAGGGAACCCTTTGGTTTCAAGAATTTCTTTGCAGCCACCTTCAAAGTGGAAAGGTATTCTAGAATGTTCTAGGAGGAAGGACCTGCTTGGAATGGGTGCGTATATAATCCCCTTATTATTTGGTTTCCTCCAAAAAGTTACTAGAAATACTATCAAATTAATAAGAAGAGGCAGGATGTTGCTTTTGGAGAGCTCAAAAGAAATAATGGGTTCAGGAAACTTGGTGAACCAACCTTTCCTCCTTACAACATTGTTGCTTTACATGTAAGATCTCAGCTTGCATGAGGACATGCAAGAAGGTAATATGGGGGGTATGTTGGGTTATGGAAAAGGTGCAAATATCCTCCTTATTCCCACAGTTCATGATATGATCTTGATTGACTTTTCTATTAATTAGGGATAAATAGAGTAGAAAATGATTAATATGTCTTCTAGCGATATTATTGAGTTATATTAAATGAATTCTAAAATATGATTGGAATTGTTTGATTTTTTTATAGGAATGGATAAATATTATCAAACTCGAGATAGAAAAATATATCTTGAAGATGCGTAAGCTATTGGAGGTTGAGGACTTTTGGCACAAAGCAATTGTGGAGATGATTTATTTTCTATCTTGTAACTTTATAATAGTAAAGAAATCCCGAGGATCTCTCGATCCTCAGGATGGATTAATTTACCCATATTATTGTAATATATAGAGGTTAATGGATCCTAAAAGGATAATAGAAGAATTGTATCCAAGTATTCAGAACTCAGAATTTCTCTACGCAATAAGTTATTGTAGATGTTATACCAGCTATGGAATCAATAAAAGATTTGAACGTTTTCACCATTTTCACATATTGAGTTTCTAGTAGAAGGGATTCTAAGGACCAAGGGCCTAGTCTGAAGGAGTTACTATCTCAATTTGTAATTGTATCAGTTTGATTTTTGTTCTATGATTCAAAATGTCTCTTTCACAATAGTTAAGATGAATGCATAAGTCTGTTAATGATTTTATGTTGTTTGCGTACATAAGATAGACATTTCCCTTGAGTATTAGTGATTGTTGTTCCAACTTCTATTACTGAAGTTTATTGTTTGAGAGTTCCTCACATTTTCATACGCACTGTTCCTTTTACTTAGATTCACAATTGTTGTTACTTTTAATTAAGTTATGTTTGTTGTTCCTTTCAGTTAAGTTGCAATTGTTGTCCCTTTTGATTAGATTACAATTGTTGTTTCCTTCCACATAAAGAGTAATTCTCTATTCCCTTTCCAACAATTTGATTCTTAGTTGATAGTTGATTCTACAAGTCTTAGATTCAATTATTGCTTCTTAGTTAATCAAATTCAATAGATTAGTTAATTCCTTTTCATTTGAAGCATGTTAGTAATCATATTTCAATTCTATTAGGTAAGATCTTAGTCTTAGAATCTTTAATGAACATTTGAGGAACTTGATTGTTGATAAACTCATGTTTTCTTTAGCTACGTGATTTTAACCTTTATGAGCTATCTACATAGGCTTTGTTGATATTCTTGAGATAAAAGATGAATCCTTGAGTTGATAAATTAATGTTAAACTAAGGCTATTTTTAGGACATCTTTAGAGCCCAACAATATTGTACCACTGGATTGTAGTTGTGTACTACTATGGATAGACACAATTGTTTTCTATTGAATGATATTGTTATGATTTCCTTGAAGACTATCAGCAGTGTTGGAAATGATTATCAGCTAGATGGATGATCAATGGACAGAGTTTTCCCAGATGGAGAATGGTCCAGGACATTTACTCTTCTAGGACATATGTCCGGATTTGAAGAATGGTTCTTGTGTCACTCTATGGAGTGAGTGACTTATCCAACATCATGTTTGATTACCGAGATGGAGTATGGTTTTGAGAGATGATGCAGTTGATAACACTGATAATGATGATGGTGCTCATGATATAATCATGAGATAGTCTATACGACTATGTTGATGCTATCGGGTGAATGGTATGTTTGTGCTCAAGACCATTACCTTCAATACCTCCCTATCTAGGAGGGAGTGTTGATATTATGGTAGCTGCTGGAGGTATTCACCTCCACGTGTAAACCTGACGAGAACAGAATATTCTGAAAAGCAAGAAGAAACCCTAATGAGTTGGCTAATAACCCTAGAAGACAAGTTGGCTAAAGGGGATAACTTGTATTAGGTTATTAGCCTCTAAGAGAAGAATTCAACTAAAAGAAATATTATATACCAAAGAATTAGTACCCAGGATGAGAATTCGGCCCTGGAAGTCTACCATATTTAGTATAAATACAGGAGGCCGGTCTTCATTCTAGCCAGTATTCTCAGAAATTCATAACACACTTGTGAACGCTACATTTGGGCAGTTTTGTGCGCAAGTCTAGAGGAGAGTTGTTGTTGCAGCTGCTGTAGCTAGAAGATTTATTTTTGGCTTGGATTATCCCTTAGTTATGGTTTGGACTATCTGATCATCTCTTGTTTGGTGCACTATCCTTGGAGGAAAATGTGCTACCCTCTGTTTGGCTATCTAGCCTAGGGTTTGCTTCCGGAATGATTCTTTGTCAAGTTTAAGGTGCTCAAAGGGTGGCTTTGGCCTATGGTTGGGTGAAAATAGTGATATTGTCTATGATAAAATGAGCACAATCCATTATATTATAACACATTGCATATATTTTTTATTTCCACAAAAATTTTCTTGACAGATGGGAGGTCGATAAAAACCCTCTCCAGATTTTATCATAATATGAAAATATGAAAAGGAATCAAGGGGAAACAATACATGATTACTGCATTTGTTTCAACAATCTCTATAACCCAATTCCTGCTGATATCAAACTTCCTCAAGGTTTGGCCTTAATCAAATTCCCTGATGAATTTGATGCTGATATGTCATACCAACTGAGGGAAAGGAATTCTACCACCCTAGAAGAGATGAAAAAAAGTGCAAAGAGTGTTGAAGAAAATCTATTAGCCAGAAGAGCTAGGCAAAGAATAGAAAGAAGGGTTACCATCAAAGAATAACCTTCCACTTCTACCTCATATATAAATATGGATTCCTTGATGAGGACCATGGAGAGGATGATGGACATACTGCAAATCAATGACATAAATCCTCCTAGGGAAAATTGTTGGTTGTGGAGCCTAATTATCTTCCTGATTCAGAGGTCCTTTCTTTCAATCATGTTCATACCCCATGAAGTATTTACACCCCAGAAGTATGTACCCTCTGCAGGGTCCAGGGGCAAGCGGGCCCCCGACGGGGGTTCGGGGGTGAAGCCCCGGAAGGAAATTTTTTCCTTATAAATGTATATTGTAATTTCATTATAAATATGGACCGTTCATTATAAGGTTGTAGATCTAATGGTAGAAATTATGTTAGGGTTTTTTTCCCTAGAAAGGAACCCTCTATTATAAGGGAAATGTATTGCGGCTATGCATTATGGAGAAAAGGGTATTATGAGATAGGAGACTGTGAGAGAAAGAAGAGGAAGTTACAGTGGGTTTGTTGTCATTTGTATCCCTTCATTTGTTGGATAATAATAAAGCAAGGACCTAGAAATTTCTCTCATGGACATAGCCCACACTGGGTGAACCAAGTAAATCTCTGTCTCTATTTTATTGTGTATATTCTGTGTTTTGTTTCTACATTTGTTTTATTTTATTTATCCACGGTCCTATTTTTCTAACAAAAATCAGTCTGCTCCCCAGATTCATAATCCAAATTTTAGAATAAACCCTCCCCAAATCAGACAGAGAGAGCCCAAATACCAAAGGGAACAAAGAGGGCCTGAGAAGTAGATTAGACCACTCCTTCAGGAAAATTACGTCAACAAAGGGGAAGAGGTAAATGAGTAGTTGGATGATATTCACATAAATGGCATGGGGGTCAATGACAATGAATCCATTTTTATCACTCACGAAGAACAAGATATTTTTCTCCTATCACAGACAGAGGTAAGTGAGGAAGAGGAGGAATCAAAATAATAGGCCTTTGAAAATGCTATAATGGAGGTTCATAGACATTAAAATTTAAGAAGAAAGAAAACTAATGACAATCCAACAAAGAAGGATGCTGAAACCAAGAAAGTTGTTGAACCTAAGAAAAACTTAGATGTTGACCCTAAGAAAATACCAAAAAAGAAAATTCTAGAGACTCCTTCAAATATAACTCCCGAACCTTCACCAAGAACAACTCAAACCGAGGTGGCATCCACAAGTCAGCCAAGTACTTCTACACAGAAGACTGTGACTGATAAACCAGAATTACAGAGCCAAATTAGAACTTCAACCATTACATCTTAGAAAGTGAATTGACTAAACTGAAAATTCCTATTCCTTTGACTGAGCTAATGAACCAAAATTATTACAGGTCCCGGGCGATCAAAGAATTAATTATAGAACTAGGAGTAGGTTCAGATACTCTGAATGTTGTTGATGACCAACCTGAGCTACTTTTTGGTCCTGAGGTTGATGGACAAACTGATACTGGTTTTGTCCGCCCTTTCTACATCAGTCTAAATATCCATGACAAGACATTACATAATGTTATGCTTGACTCCTATGCTTCTCACAATCTTATGCCTAAGGCTGTGATGGAGAAGTTGGGGCTTGATATCACCAGGCCATACAAGGACTTGTATTCTTTTGACTCTAGAAAATTCAAATGCATAGGCCCGATGAAATATTTGTGCATCACCTTGGTGCAAATCCTAGTTAAAATCATGGTTATGGATATTGTAGTTGCAGACATTCGTCTGAGGTAGGTTAGCTATTATCTCGATCATGGGGTGATAAGATAAAAGGTACTTTAGAATTAGACATGATGTTGGATTAATGAGAGGGGAGTGAATCAGTAATAGAGCAATTTAATCCTTTTTAACCATATAATCCGAGTGTTATATCAATGTATCATTATCATCCAATAACTGCAGAGTAAATAAACAATGAACAAATGAACAATCATACACATACACAGTACACCAGTGTTTTACGTGGAAACCCAAAGAGGTAGAAAACCACATAATGCTTTTTCTTATATGTCTTGAAGAATTACATTCATTGGAAGCACAACTTCCTTTGTTTTCCAGTTGCAACTGGAAGGAGGCTCCAACCCCCTAGTTTCTCAGGCTACAACCTAAGGGAAGCTCCAACTCCCCAATTCTCTGGCTATAACCAGAAGGAGGCTACAACCCCCTATGTTCTCTGGCTACAACCAAAAGTTGGCTAAAACCACTTGTCCTTGCCTTGTCCAACCTCCTCGATGTAAAGTAGAATGATGGAACCACTTTCACACTATCACTGTGAGGTATACTGATGTAAACCTGTACCAATCAACCTGCACCAAATAACCTATAACAATAACATGAACCCTGCATCAACTTGTACATAAACTTGTACCATAAACAAGTGCATCAACCATGCACCAAACTATACCAAACAACCTACAATCAACATGCACCATAAATAAGTGCATCAACCATGCATCAACCTGTACCTCAACCTGTACCAGGAAAAAGTGCATCAACCATGCTCCAAACCTGCATAAATAACCTGCCACAACAACCTGTCCAAAAAACCTATCACAACAACCTATCTCATCAATCTTATCAACCAAATTAGATCTACTCACCAATATCAATCACCAAGACAACTCTCAAATGTGTGCATCAACCAAGCATAACACAACAACTCATAATCATCACCAAGATCGATATGTGCTTCTAATAATATAAATAAGCTACATCATCCATAAACCATGTCTCAACAATACTACTAAGAAGCCTCTCCACCCATGTACCAATTATGTACCAATCATGTACAAAATACTCATCAAGATGTACCAACATCATCAACTATACACCTCATGTATGCGTCAACTCATCAACTACTTGTCTCAACCATGTACCCAACAAGTACCTTAACAAAAATCCCTCATCAATTTCATCATCCAAATATGATTTGTAAATTTGTAATAGACCGTTTGTATATGATCACATACCTACAAACCTTCCTTAACTTTAAAAATAAGAGACTAGCATTTTCATCAAACTTTTCTTTAGTCTCACATGACTAGTTTTGGATTAGTCAACAACCCTAACTTGAAATAATCATAACTATGTACCTGTTATGAATAAATATATGAAACTGATACAATTTTTTTTTCAGTATGTTTTATGCAATTCCTCTAGGTGTCATTACTTGGAACCTCTCAGAAAAGAATTTATAGCAAAAATGGCATACCTTGATAAATTCTATCTTATTCTAGAGAGAGACCTTGTAGAGCGTTCCCTACATAGAATATTTTTTGAATGGATATGAAAATGTTACACAGAATACCAAAGACTATACTCTAACAAACACATTTTTTCTTACCAAATTTGGATCTGTTATGAAGAAGTTATGACGTTTTTACCCGAAACACATGTTTTAGACTAGTTTCAGGACTAGCCACAAACCCTATTTTCCACGGAGTGTAGCTCCAAAAATACAATGACCCACAAGATGAATTTGTTACCAAAGATACTTGGATATGTTTCCTCAATGGAATAAAAATTTCATGGTTAAAATCATTCTATAAAAAAAATTATTGTGAAAAATGGTGAGATGACCTATAAATAACATACCTTAGAAAGCATCATCAAAAGAATTTATCCTCCCTTGAATTTCAGCCTTATTTTCTTCACCTTCCCGATGAAATTCTGTGTAGATATACTTTGGTTACCTCGAACACCTATAGATATTCAATATGATTAGGTGTGATCAAGTGTGATCTAAAGTGAGAGAGCCTTGCTTATTATTTATACTCTCCAAGTATCTTCCTTAAAAACATCTTCTAGGTCACTTTGCCCAATTTCCTTAGTTTAGGGTTAACCCACTTATAATTTCTCCATTAAATTTATTATTTAAATAATTTATTTTGTATTCACTTTGAATTATAGTACACTCATGAGTTCACTTTATTATTTACATTCTAAAATCTCTTAAACCACTTTGACTACTTTGACCTTTTGGGGCTTCTAGATGACATATGAGGGTCCTCCAACTTCGTACGGCCATAAATCTCAATCTGTGAGGAGTTATGTGGTGTTCCAGATACCACCATAAATGGAATGACATGTAATATCCATATAGAATAGTATTTCCTAAAAATATATCAAAACTCACACCATTATCGATCAAACAAAATCGGGTCCATTACCCAAACTTGGGTTCTCCAACTTCTCATGGCCATAACTCTCTAACCATGAGGCGTTATGTGACGTTCCACATACCACCAGAAACAGAATGAAAATAAATATCCATCTAGGATAGTTTCACTAAAAAATTCACTGATCTTCATCTCATTATTCCACAAATAAGAAAGAATTCTCTAGCCATACTTCTAGGATAACTCAATCTGCAAAGCGTCTTCCCATGAGGGATTTCACCATAAGGGGAAAACTTTGGAGTTCATCCATTTTTACTTATTATCAACCATGAAAAGACAATAATGAGTCATCTTTACATCAAACAAAATTGGGTCCATTACCCAAACCTTTTTTCTATTGGGATTTCTTCAAGGGTTGACATCAATATACAATATCACTCTCCAATAGTTGACATCAATGAGAACCAACAATCCTTACCAAGTCTCCATAAACCTAATCCAACTATCTAACAATATCCCCCTTTGGCATTGATGGCAACACCAACATTGATGGTAACACTTAGTCATGATAACATTCATGTGTATAATCTTTATCAATGTTTCTATCGCTCCCCCTTTGACATCAATGGCAAAGGGTATCTCCCTTTGAGGCTACTCCCCATGATTGAACTCTCCTTGGGGATACTCCCCCTATCTATGTGCCTTTGATTTTTCTTTGTGTTTGTAATCCTCTGATTACTCTCTTTCCCTTCATATGAATAATATCTCCCCCATTGACAAAGGGTATCGCTCCTTCTTCCGTTGTGACAATCACTCCCCTTGGAAACATGCTTCTATTCTCTCTCTCCAAGAATTTACCTTTGCATCTGATAAATATCTCCCCCTTTATCCTATTTATGCTGCTTCGTTGTGTACATCTAAGACATATAAGATAATCATTCAAAATTATTCATTTTGCAGTAGAAATTACTCCTAGTCTCTGGCGAAGATACTCAAGGGCTTCTCATGGAATCTATTTTGTAAAGATGTATGCCACTTTTTACTTTGTTCCTACATATTCAACTCTGATGTTCTTCTCTGCAACCTATTCTCATAGAAAGTGATACTTGATTGGAATGTGCTTCATTTTGGAGTGTATCAGTGGGTTTTTTTTGAGATATTTATGGCGCTTCTATTATCACAATAGATTGGAATGGGATTATCATACTCAACCTGTATATCTGTCAAAGTTTGTTTCATCCAAAGAACCTGTGTACAACATGTTGTTGCTGAAATATTCTCTGCGTCAGTTGTAGATAGAGATATTGATGATTGTTTCTTGCTTAGCCATGATACTAAACACTCACCCAAGTAGAATGTTTCTCCACTGGTGCTTCGTTGGTCATCAATACAACCTGCCCAATCTACATCTGTGTAGGAAATAAGAGATAGATCATTTCCTTTTGGATACCATAATCCAAACTCTTTTGTTCCTTTGAGATATATGAAAATTCTCTTTACTACTAATACATGTGATTCCTTTGGTGCTTCTTGAAATCGTGCCACTTTTTCAACTACCTACATTACATCCGATCTGGATGTTGTCACATATAGTAGGCTACCAACCATTGACCTGTATTTCCTCTGATTTGTAGACTTTGAATCATCATCTTTTCTTAACTTGCAACTGGTTTGCAATATTCCATTCTGAACCTCTTTATCATTTCTCTGATATACTTGGTTTGATAAATAAAAATTCCTTGGTTGCTTTGACGTATCTGAATTGCTAGAAAGAAGGATAGTTCTTCAAGTAATGACATTTCAAATTCATTCTTGATGTAGAGGTTGTTGTCTGCACTTCCTTTCCATAGTTCATAGGGAGTTTTTTCATGGTTGTTTCTGAGCATTACTCTATTTTGAATTTGAACTGATGTATGCACTGCATGTGTCGAAAACATATCTTTCAATTTGGAATCCATTAGCATTGTTCGATCCATTTCCTGAGTAATTATCATCCATTATGATAATGTTCCTTTGTCTCTGAACCACTCTCTAAACCAATCTATGAATCCATTCTCTCGTCCACTATCATATATCTGTCAAAACCTACTAAGTGTTCTTACAAATCCATCTCTGTCCATACTGTCCAAGACTCTACTTGTGAAACTATCCATAATGCTAACCCATTTATCACTATACTATCATGAAATCTTGATTAATATATCAAATTTTACTTCTGCTAACTGATTTCTCTGGATATGTCTTCTCAAACTTTGTAAGTTACTCAAAGGATGTTTCTTTGGTCTATCATATCTATCGCATAGACTCACCCTATCTAATATTCATATTACTTGGGAGTATTTATGCCAGATGGCTCAAAAAAATTCCCTCTCTGATGTGTATTCATCATCATCTTCATTGGCAGATTCATCATCATCTTCATTGGTAGATTCATTATCTCTCTGAGATATGAATTCTTTCTTTCTGTCTATGGATTCATCTTTCACTACAATGCTTGAAAGTACAATCTCTTGAACTTGTTCCTTATTTACCTGTCCTTCATTTCTTTCAGTTATTTTCCAAACCTTTATGTATATGACATCTTATTTTTCTCTGTAGAATTTTCTTCATCTTTTTTTATTGGCAATCTTGTGATCTCTAGTACCTAGTCCTTGTTCACTTGTTCTTCCTGTTTTCTTATCCATACTTTCTTATATCTGATATCAATGTTCTCTTTCATGTAAGTATAGATCATGCTTCTACAATCACTGACTATGTGTCCATAGATATGACATTTGTAAAACTCAATGTTACGTGTGATCACATAGGCACTTCTTTCTTAAACAATTCTTTTATAACCCCTACAATATGCAACCTTATGTCCAAAGATAGTACAATAAAAACAATGACCATAAAATAAATTTGCATACCTAGGAGTGAATGATCTTCTTTGTGGCGTAGTCCTTCTAAATTTTTTCCTTGACTGATCATGATCATGATTGAATCTTCTTTATGGATTGAACATGGATGTTCTTCTTGAAGATGTATCTTCAATAGTTCTCTTAGATTCTGGTTGACCATGATTCCTTCCTTTGAGTACTTCTACATAAATCTTTCTATTTTCTTCATTCTTCTTTTCTAGCAACCTAGAGTGCTTATCTTCATTCTCTATAACTTATGTGGATGTTTATGTCTCTTCAACGTTCTTGTTGAGCTTGACGATTTTACTTCTCAATGTGACAACTTCTTCAATCTTATCAACCTCTTCTTCTTTCTTCATTATCTAAGACTTCATGACCTCTTATGTTCTGTTTTCTTCTTCAAGTTGGATTTTCAATGTAATTATTTCTTCTTCCAGTCTTCTCTCTTCTTGACCAAAGTCTTCCTCAAGTTGGTTTAAGTCATTGGTTCTTTCCTTGCAATGATCCATCGATATCTTTTCTTTCTTTTCTGCTTCTTCATTTTGTGTTGTTATGTTGGCTTCTAAACATTTCTTTTGATATTCTAGAGTTTCTTCAATTATTCTGGCCTCTTCTAGTTGAGCTCTTAAATTCTTGATGATTTTTTGATCCTTTTCGGAACCTTGAACAATTTCCTTTTGGTTCATAAATTCTTTTTTGGATGACTTGTTTTCTTCTCTTTATTTATTTAGATATTTAATTGCACTGATCAATTTTTCTCTATAATCAACTTCTGTTTCTTCATACTATTCGTCTTATGAATCTATCTGACATGATGAGCATATTTCTTCTTTTTCTGTATCTATATCTTCTTTGGCATTTTCTGAATCTGCGATGGGTGAAGAATATATGTCATGTAACTTATCCAAAATTTCTTTGGCTGATGAGAATTTACCAACCTTTTATCTTACCGAATTAGGTAATCCTTCCCAGATGAAATCCATTTCTATTTTTTTATTCTTCTTCAATTCCTTCTTGGTTGTAGTCTCTTCCCTTTTTGAACTATCATATCCTGTAACAACTGATAGCCAAATATAATGTCCATGTGCCTGTAAAAATATATTCGTCCTTATTATCCAAATATCATACTTAAAACCATTCTGACCATTAAAAATTGGTTCTCCATTCTCAGAATAATCCATGATCTCTTTCCAGTGGTTAAAATGTTTCCTGAAGGAACCTGCTATGATACCAATTGTTGAATT
>ML777482.1:547639-567943 GCA_009831015.1 Picea engelmannii | reverse complement strand
TTTGAGGGAGCGCTACCTATTCTGGGCGGTTGTTAAACTGTTGAGATGAATGGGGGAAGCATCTTTTCATTCTTGGAAGGCAGTTGGATTCGAATCCCTGATCTAGCCATGATCCTAGGGCAGATCCTCAACTGAAGGAGGCAAATCCTCAACTTCCCCAAGGATATCTCAAGTGGTTGAATCCTCTCCAAGGCTATATAAACAAGCTTTCTAATGGTGAAAGGGGATTGGAAATGAAGAATGATACCAAACCTATGATCTCATAGGTGAGGGCTGCAAATGCAGAATTACACCAAACTTATGATCTCATAAGTGGTGGGGGAAGAAATGTGTATGTGAAACTTATGATCTTGGAGGAAATCTGTAGTCAGCTAGAGAAGAACCATCAGTGCAGCTGCTACTATCCAGGTTGTGGATCTTTCAGACAAGGGTTAGACGAAGGGGACCTGACGAAGCTGTCGCATTCGCATCTACGATTGTAAGTACTGCTGTCGTCATTCTCATTAATATGACATGCTTGGCCTGTTTCTTTCTAGTTTGTGTCTGATGCTACATGAACTTATCATTCAGTGATAGATCTGTTTTCAAGCTAATGTCCCTTCTCATGCATTAGGCTTAGATAGATTCGAAAGAAATTCAGTGTCCATGATAAGCACTTTTCTGTCTAGGGTTAAGGTCAAACCTTAGAGGTCGATCTACTTGTCCGCAGGCAGATTTTCCTACAACACTTATTATCTGAAATTATCTCTTTTTCAAGGTGTTGAGTACTTTTCTTGAGGTTTTTCTATGCTATATTGAAGTTTGAATTTCATGATCATGATTTCAAGTGGGTGGGAGACCTTTGGGAATATCTTCAAATACTTTGGAATGCTTATCAATTATCCTTTGGAATCTTGAGGAATAGATGGCTTAGATGTTTGAACATCTAGTGAGCATAGTTGTGCAATAACACCTTGATGCCCCTTTTTCAATAATTTTGTCATGCCATTAGAGCTTATCACCTTATTGGGCTTCTGTGTGATACCTCTCAACTCAATTTCTTTTCCTTCCAATGAAAATTTCATGAAAAGTTCTTGAAAATTAAAAGCCACTTCTTCTAATGATTGTAACCATTGGATTCCTAGTACAACATCTGCACCACCCATGGGTATAGCAATCATTGGACTATTAAGTACATATTCCCCCATAGTAAGATTGATCTTATTGCATTTTCCTGAGAAATTGATAGTTCCTCCATCTGCAATCATTACTTGAAACTCTGGCGTTGGGTATACAAAGAAATTGAGATCTTTGGCTAATTTATAGTGAATGAAATTATGAGTACTTCTGGAATCAATTAGGACTATTACCTTTTTCTTTTTGATGTATCCTTCGATCTTGAGGGTTTGAGGAGTGTTAATTCCAACCAATGCATTACATGATATCGTGGGATTCAACTCTTCAGACAAAATTTCTTCTACGTTTTCATCTTGAGATGGTTCTTGTTCTTGTTCTTCTTCCTCTTCACAATCTATGTAGAATAATTTCTTCTCACCACACTTATGTCCCTTACTGTACTTTCTATCACAATTAAAGTATAAAAATTTTGCTTTTATTTCCTCCAATTGTTGAGGTGTCAACCTTGTAGGTTGAGGTGTTTTAGGAGAAGGAGAATTGTTCTCTCTATAGATGTTAGGATGGGTCCTTCTAGTAGCCATAGCCATATTTTTACTTTCAACATTTCTTGCCACCTTAAATGCATTCTCCAATGATTTGGGCTCCCAAAGGCGAACCTCATGTTGAATATTATCCTTTAAAGTTCCTATGAATACATCAATCAAGTGCTCATATGGAATATTGGTTACCTTTATATTCAATCTTTGGAAGTTCTCAATGTGCTCGGTAATTGAACCCTTTTGCTTGAGATTTATCAATTGGCTAAAGAAGGTATTGCTCCTTGTATCCTCATAGTGTGCTATTATTTCTTCCATGAAAATTGTCCAAGTGACAAGTGATTTGCGAGAACAAATCCATCGATACCATACAAATTGATTAGGTTCTAAATATAAAGAAGCAATTCATACCTTTTGTGTATGTGGCACATTATGTAGATCAAAGAATTGCTCCATCTAAAGTATCCATGTGATTGGGTCCTTGCCATCAAACTTCCTCATATCAATCTTAGGAACATGGTTGGTCTTAAAACCAAAGTTGGAGTTTCTCCATTCTTGATTCACCTTCCTTGTGTTCTCATCGTGAATTTCATGGGATGCATTTTCACTTTCGGGTGTCTTCTCTGTTACAAAATTTTTCAATACTTCCATGATCTTCCCTTTTAAACCATCCATCTTAGTATCCAACTTAGCTTCTATTGAATCCATCAACTTAGCTTCCATTGAATCCATCTTGTTTTTTAGTTCATTTATGTCCCTACGCATTTCTTCACCTTCATCAAGAGTCCAATTAATATTTTCTGGAGGCTTATTTGGTTTAGAAGGTCCCTTTTTTGGTGGCATGTTGGCCAAGTATCACTTTTGAATATTGATTTTGATGTGGTTCTGCTAGACAATATTTATTCTATTCTATATCCCAAGTTTTTGCCCTTCTAGGTATAAAACTTTCTTTTAGGTAGTTCTCTAATATTTATTCTCTGTAATGCAATAGGTCTGATCAAAATTGGATGTGCCAAGTGGAATTTACGGTAACTTCCTCACAACTTGCCAATTTTTGGCCTTTCTAGGAGATCTCACTTGTATAGCATGCCTCGCAAAATATAATTGATATCAAATTTTGAAACTCACACCCAAAATACTACAGACTATCCAAAATCCAATAAAACCAGTCCCACTCAATTTGGATACTCTAGCAAGAAGTTATGATTGTTTTAGCTGGAACACGTTCTTGAGACTAGTTAATAGGACTAGTCAGATACCCTATCTTACACAAGGTGTATCTACAAATTTAAGATGGCCCAGAAGCTCAAATTTTTACCACAGATACCTTACTAATTTTTGTAAATGGTATATAGATTTCAGGGTCTGAAACATTACAGAAATTGTTTTATAGCGAAAATTCCGTAATGACTCATTTCAGGATGATTCCATAACTCTATCTTGTACAAGTTGTATCTCTGAAAGTATAAGGCCTCATGAGCTGAATTTTGAACCCAACGTACCTTGATATATATACTAAATATCATCCAATCCGTTCCGTCTGAAACATTATGGAAAAAAAGTTATAGTGAAAATTCCACGGTGTCTCATATGTAGCAGCGAAACCCCAAGACCTTGAGCTATGGTACCATATGTTAAGAACCAATTATCAATATAGCATAGAAAAAACTTAGAAAAATTTCTCAACACCTTTAAAAAGAGATAATTTCAAATAATAAACCTCTTCGAGGGGGAAACCTCCTTTTACCCCACTTAAAATGTTCAAGTACAAGATGATTCAAAATGAAAATGTCTCCTTGGTATATATAGGAAACTAGGAGGTATAATTACAACTAATGGCCTTAAGACAACATAAATAAAATAACATTACTAATATAATATGTCCCAATTAAAGGGTAATGAGACAATATTATGGCTTAACAGACTCTGAACATTCTTGGACCTGGAAAATTTCTCATCTTCATCTTCATTCTTGAAGACCAACTGAAACTGAGCAGGAACTCAGTTTCTCTCTAGTTACTCCCTTTGTTAACATGTCTGAAGGATTCTGGCTAGTGTGTATCTTTTCCAACTTCAAATGTCCATCTTCCAAGGTGGATCGTATGAAGTGGTACCTCAACTGTATATGCTTAGTCTTTGAATGGAAGGTTGAGTTATTTGCAAGATGAATTGCACTCTCACTGTCATAGTACAACCTTTTATTCTCCTGCTTCTTTCCCAATTCCTCCATAAACCTTTGTAACCAAATCATCTCTTTACTAGCCTCTGTAGTAGCAACATACTTTGCCTTTGTTGTTGAAAGTGCAACAATCTTTTGCAGTTTTGAAATCCAACTTATTTTTGTTCCACCTATAGTCAAAACATACCCTGTGGTGCTCCTCCTATTGTCTTTATCATCTTCCATATCTGAATCAACATATTCCTGTAGAAAAATGTATGAACCTCCAAAACATAATGCATGAGTAGCAGTACCTCTCAAATACCTGAGAATCCACTTTACTGCCTCCCAATGTTCTTTACCTAGATTGTTCATACACCTGCTCACAACTCCCATTGCATGTGCAATATATGGTCTTGTGCAAACCATTACATACATCAAGCTGCCAACCATTGATGAATAATTGACCTTGGACATGTATTTTATCTCCTCCTGTGTCTTGGGACACATTTCCTTAGTTAATTTGAAATGGTTGGCCAAAGGTGTACTAACTAGTTTTGCATTTTGCATTATAAACCTCTCCAACACCTTCTTTGTGTACTCACCCTGAAACAATGCCAATTTGTGATTTTTTCTGTCTCTTGTTATTCTCATGCCAAGGATTTTCTTTGTAGCACCCAAATCCTTCATTGCAAATGAATTGGCTAGTTTCTTCTTGGGCACATTTATATCCTGCATATTAGACCATGCAACAAGAATGCCATCTACATACAATAGAAAGATAATATAGCTTCCATTTTCTATCCTTTTAAAATAAACACAGTGATTGGAATGACATCTATTATAACCTTGTTCTATCATAAACCTATCAAACTTCAAATACCACTACCTTGGAGCTTGCTTTAGGTCATACAAGCTCTTCTTCAACCTGCATACCAAATTCTCCTTCCCTTTGACCTCATACCCCTATGGCTGCTGCATATAAATCTCTTCCTCCAAATCCCCATGGAGAAAATATGTTTTTACATCTAATTGTTCAAGATGCAAATCTTCTACTGCCACAAGACTTAAAATAGTCCTAATTGAATTTATTTTAACAACAGGAGAAAATATTTCATCAAAATCTATACCTTGCTTTTGTGCAAACTCGTTTACAACAAATCTAGCCTTGTACCTCTTTTCTCTTCCATATTCTTCCTTCAACTTGTAAACCCATTTATTCTGCAATGCTCTTTTTCCCACAGGCAACTGAGCCAAGTTCCAAGTTTGGTTATTTTCCAAGGAATCCATTTCCTCTTTCATTCCTTGCTCCCACTTATTTTTGGTGTCTACCTGTATTGCCTCTTCATAACATTTTGGTTCACCAGAATCAATCAACAATAAATAATACAATGAAGGAGAGTATCATTCAGGGGGTATACTTAACCTGGTAGATTTTCTAACAACACTTACAGGTGTTTGAGGTACTTACTGCTCCTTTTGTTGTACATTTTGATTTTTAGATTCCTTTGGAATTTTTTTTTCAATGATCTCATCAAGCATTGTGTATTCTTGTTTTTATTCTTCCTATTTCTTTCCCTGTAACTAATCTTTGTACATGACCTTCTCATTGAATATGGAATCTCTACTCCTAATGATTTTGTTATTTTCATAATCCCATAAGAGATAACCAAAATCATTAACACTATATCCAATAAAGGTACACTTCTTGGATTTAGACTCAAGCTTTGTTCTATTTTCTTTATCAATATGGACAAATGCTTCACAACCGAAAGTTTTCAAAAAAGAATAGTTTACCTTTTTTTCTGTCCATTCCTCTTTTGAAATTCTACCATCAAAAGGGCTTGAAGGTCCTTTGTTTATTAAGTAAACAACAGTATCTACAACATATTCCCAGAACTGTAAGGGAAAACCAACATGCAATCTCATACTCCTTGCATGCTCCATGATTGTCCTGTTCATCCTTTCTAACACACCATTTTCTTGTGGTGTTATTAGAACTGTCTTCTCTTTACAAATCCCATGGTTTGAACAGTAATCATGAAACTCCTTGCTGCAATATTCACCTCCATTATTTGATCTGAGACACTTCAAACTTTTTCCTGTCTCATTCTCAACCAAAGCTTTCCATTTCTTAAAAGTATCAAAAACATCAATTTTTTGTCGAATGAAATAAACCCAAGTTTTTCTAGTTGCATCATCAATAACAGAAACATAGTAATGAGAGCCACCAAGAGATGATACCTGAGTTAGTCCCCACACATCTGTATTCACAAGCTCTAACCTTTCGTTCTTCTTTTCTTTTCTGACTCTGAGAAATTTGACTCTCTTCTGTTTTCCATAAACACAATGCTCATAGAAGTCCAGATCAATTTGTTTAAGATCTCGCAACAAATTTATTTTATGAAGTATCTGCAATCCATTCTCACTCATGTGTCCCATCCTATTATGCCACATTGTTGTATCCACTCCTGTAGAAGCTAAATATATAGAGGAGTTAGTATTACCAGTACATAAATACAATGTACCTACCTTCTCTCCTCTTTCTATCACCAATGATCCTTTGATGACCTTCCACATATTATCTGTAAATATTGATATACAACCTTCACTTGCCAATTGCCCTATTGAAATTAGATTTTTCCTTAAATTTGGAACATGTCTTACCTCTTTCAAGAACCATTGGTTTCCATTGCATTTCTTTATTTTTACCTTTCCCATTCCAACAGTTTTGCATGGTGCATCATCACCCAAATCAACCTATCCAAAATCACCTTGAACATAATCTAGAAAATATTTCCTATGGGGAGTAGAATGAAATGAATCCCATGAATATACTACCCAAGACTCAAAAATATTATCTACAAAAAGAATCAAATCATCTTGTAACACATTACCTGTTACATTTGCTTCCTAATTTCTCTCTTGTTGTTCATCTCTTTGTTTCTTTGGAACTCTGCAGTCTTTCTTCAGATGTCCTTTCTTCCCACAATTCCAACACTCTATCTTTCCAAGTATGGATTTGGATCTTCCCTTCCTAGAATTCCCACGATTCCCTGAGCCCTTTCCTCTATCCTTTTGTCTTTCCCTGTTCTCCATGTTCAACACATTACCTGATGTCTCACCTGTGATTTTCCGTCGCATTTCCTCACTAAGGATAAAACCAACAACATCATCAAATTTTAAAGTATTTGAACCAGAGACAGAGTTACTTACATCCATTGCCAATCTGTTCCATCTTTCTGGCAATGAACACAAAATTAGAAGAGCCCTAACCCCATCATCAAAGTCCACTATTACAAAACTTAGTTGATTAGTAACCATATTAAATTCATTTAAATGATCTACAACAGACCCACCTTTTGAAATCTTCATATTAAATAATCTCTTCATCAGAAATACCTTATTAGATGCCGAGGGTTTTTCATACAGTTTATCCAATGTGTTCATTAAATCCTTTGTTGTCTTTTCTTTCAAAATATTGAAATCCACCGACGCTGCTAGGCTCATCCATAACATTCCTAGAGCCTTTCTGTCAAGAATATCCCATTCTTCATCCTTCATGGCCATCTGCTTCTTTGCTTCTATGCCCAATGGTAGGAATAGATCCTTCTGATATAAATAATCTTCCATCTACATCTTCCATAACTAGTAGTTTTGGCCATTAAATTTTTCGACCCTAAAATTTCCATCTTCCGACATTGTACCCACTCGAAACAGGAATCCTCTTTTCCTACGAGTTACCTTTTTCTCTGATACCAGTTGTCAGAAAAATAGGACCGTGGAGAAATAAAATAAAAAAAATGTGGAAACAAAACACAGAAGATACACAATACAATAGAGACACAAATTTACGTGGTTCACCCAATGTGGGCTACGTCCACCAGAGAAATTGCCAGGTCCTTCCTTTATTATTATCCAGCAAATGAAGGGATACAACCTATAGCAAAACCTGTTGTAACTTCCTCTTGTTTTTCTCACAGTCTCCTATCTCAGAATACAATACTCACCGTAATGCATAGCCGCAATACATTTCCCTCATAACCAAGGGTTTCCCTCTAGGAAAACAAACCCTAACATAATTTATACTGTTAGATCTACGACCTTATAATGAACAGTCTAGATTTACAATGAAATTACAATATAGATTTACAAGGCATTTTTTCCTTCGGGGACTTCGCCCCCAAACCCCGTGTGGAAGAGTGTACATACTTTTTGGGTGTAAAGTATTCATGGGGTATAAACATGGCTGAAAAACACAAGACCTTTAAATCAGAAAGATAATCAGGCTCCACAACCAACAAAACAAGTGCATGAACCATGCACCAACCTGTACAAATAACCTATCACAACAACATGTCCAAACAAACTATCACACCTGTCTCATCAATCTTATAAACCAAATTAGATCTACTCACCAATATCTATCATGAAGAAAACTCTCAAAGATGTGCATCAACCAAGCATAACACAACAACTCATAATCATCACCAAGATCAATATGTGCTTCTAATAATACAAATATGCTACATCATACTACTAACAAGTGCATCCAACCATGTACCAAGTATGTACCAATCATGTATCAACTACTCATCAACTATGACTCATCAAAATGTACAAACATCATCAACTATACACCTCATGTATGTGCCAACTCATCAACTACTTGTCTCAACCATGTACCCAACATGTACCTTAACCAAAATCTCTCATCAATTTCATCATCCAAATATGATTTGTAACTCTATAATGGAATTGTTTTATATGATCACATACCTGCAAACCTTCCTTAACTTTAACAACAAGAGACTAGCATTTTCATCAAACTTTTCTTTAGTCTCACATGACTAGTTTTGGATTAGTCAACAACCCTAAATTGAAATAATAATAATTGTGTACCTGTAATGAATAAAGATATGAAACTAATACAAACTATTCTTCAATGTTTTTTATGCAATTCCTCTAGGTTTCACTACTTGGAATCTCTCAGAAAAGAATTTATAGCCAAAATGGCATATCTTGTTGAATTCTAGCTTATTCTAGAGAGCGACCTTGTAGAGAGTGCCCCACATGGAATATTTGTTGAATGGATCTAAAAATGTTACACATAATACTAAATACTGTACTTTAAACAACACATTTTTTCTTACTGAATTGGGATCTTTTATGAATAATTTATGACGTTTTTACTTGAAACACATGTTTTATACTAGTTTCAAGACTAGCCACAAACTCTATTTTCCACAGAATGTAACTCCAAAAATACAATGAACAGAAAGATTAATTTTTTACCACCTATACTTGGATATGTTTCCTTAATGGCATAGAAATTTCACATTTGGATCATTCCAGAAAAAAACTTATTGCGAAAATGGTGAGATGACATGTAAATAACCTACCTTAGAAACCATCATCAAAAGAATTTATCCTCCCTTGAATTCTGGCCATCTTTTCTTCACCTTCCCTCTGAAATTAAGCTTAGATATCCTTTGGTTAACTCAAAAACCTATAGATATTCGATATTCTCAAGTGTTATCTAAAATGAGAGAGTATTGCCTCTTATTTATACTCTCCAAGTAGCTTCCTTTAAACATCTTCTAGGTCACTTTGCCCACTTTCCTTATTTCAGGGTTAACACACTTCTAATTTCTCCATTAAATTTATTATTTAAATATTTTGTTTTGTATTCACTTTGAATTATAGTACACTCATCAATTCACTCTATTATTTACCTTCTAAAATCTTATAAACCACTTTGACTACTTTGACCTTTTGGGGCTTCTAGATGACATATGAGGGTCCTCCAACTTCGTAAGGCCATAAATATCAAACCATGAGGAGTTATGTGACGTTCCACATACCAATAGAAATGGAATGACATGTACTATCCATATAGAATAGTATTACCAAAAAATATATCAAAAATCATACCATGATCCATCAAACAAACTTGGGTCCATTACCCAAACCTGGGTTCTCCAACTTCTCATGTCCATAACTCTCTAACCGTGAGGAGTTATGTGACGTTCCACATACCACCAGAAATGGAATGATAAGAACTATCCATCTAGGATAGTTTCACTGAAAACTTAATTAAACTTCATCTCATTATTCCACAAATAAGCATGGGTTCTCTAACCATACTTCTAGGATAACTCAATCTGCAAAGCATCTTCCCGTGAGTAATTTCACCATAAGGGGACCACTTTGGAGTTCATCCATTTGTAATTATTATCGACCATGAAAAGACAATAATGAGTCATATTTACATAAAAAAGGCTTGGTTCCAATACCCAAACCTTTGTGTTATCGAGCTTCCTTCAAGGGTTGACATCAATCTCTAAGGGTTGGAATCAATCTACAATACCACTCTCCAATAGTTGACATCAATGGCAACAAAAAATCCATACTAGCTAACCATCAACCTAATCCAACTTTCTAACACATGACTTATGCCACCATTCATGTGTTTGGCCAACAGAGAAGATTGTACAAAGAGACTCCGATGAAGTATATGGTCAGCAGTCAAGAAAATTCACATAGCTATCCTTTATACTTTGTTCATTCTGACCTAGATTCTTTCATTTTATATAACGATGGTGAATTGGACAACCAAATTGCACAGTTAGAGTGAATCTGGCCTGTAGGAAAGAAAAGAAATCACTAAGGAAAGTAAAACTATGACAGCAGAAAGTGATGAACCAATAGAAGATTTCTAGAGTATTGATTTTGATGGAGTTGTTAGCAAAGAGGGAGCTGGAGTTGGGGTTCGGTTTCATAATCATAAAGTAAGGTATTAAGAAAGACACTCTTATAAACTAAATTTCCAGTGCACCAACAAAATAGCTGAGTATGAAGCCTTGATGCTTGTCATGAAGTTATTGAAGAATCTTGGTGCCAAAAATATTATGGTAAGAGAGGACTTTGAACTTGTCATTAAAAAACCAAAGGTGAGTATTCAGCTAAACATCCTAGACTCAGAGCATATAGAAATGTTGTTTTGGATTTTCTACAATGTTTCACTGAAATTGACTTGCAGGTAATGCCCACAGGCTAGAACATACTTGCAAATGTATTGGCTACTTTAGTAGCTCCATGCAAAATAACTTTCCATCCAAATTGCCAATACACAATAGAGGTGAAATTAAGACCAATTGATCCAGGTGGATATTGGTGGCCACCCACCTTTTCCAGCTGGCTCAAAACAACTTTCTTGAAATTTTGGTAATTTACTATATTTAGTAGTTTTTCGGGTCCTGAACTTTCGGAGCCGTTTTGAGGCCCTAAACGATGTTTTTTTGGGTATGTTGCGGTTGTAAAACTTCAATATGAAATTTTGGGCAACTGTTTTAGTCCTCAAATAGATCTTTCCAATGGGCTATCATATGCCTAAAACGAAGATCGTATTCAAAAGTTATGACCCTGGGAAGTTGATGTATCGACTTACCCAAATGGGGCCCACATGACTTTTGGCGCTTCATCTCCTAGGGTTAGGTTTTTGTATGTTTAAGGTTTTGAAACTCTTGTTTATTGTAAAAAGGCCTTTAGAAACTCATTGTAATCATCTTCTTGTGAATGAGAACAGTTTTCACATCTCTTCTCAGAGATAAGCTGCCACCATTCCAACAAGCTTGTTTTCCATTGCATTTTACAGTTTCAACTTATTTCCTTATTGAATAGAAAACTAGTTTTACTATATCTCTGTTATTCTATGTTAAGAATATGTTAATAATATGTAGTCAAATCGTTCTGCTCATAAAATCCATATCAGTGGTATCAAAGCATTCTTCTCCTTGTCATCTTAATGCATGTCCCTAACGAGGTCAGAGTACAAAGATTTGGGTCTCGAGCTTGTTTCTCTTGAGGACAAAATCTCTCGCACGCCCAAATAATCTCTCATGGCAAGAGAAAATAAATATGATGGGACATGAGATCCTTTAAAACTATTGATTGAGGAATCCCTCACGCAACAGAGGAACAAGATGATGGATATTTTTGCACAAATCCTTTGGCGACTACCAATAGGCGATGCATCTTCTTCGAGCGGAGGCGCTGCCCCCTTCAAGGTACAAATAAAATTCGGTATTCCTATATTTGAAGGTGATATAGACACAGATGTTGTAGACAAGTGGTTGAATCTACTAGAAGGTTATTTTTCTATCCATAACTTTTCGAATAGAAAAAATATTACTTTTTCACTCCTCAAAGTCGTTCCCCATGTCAAAAATTGGTGGGAAACTTTTTGTGAGAAAAAGGAAATAGAGGAACCCTCATTATTTATAGTCACGACCACCTGGGAACCCTTTAGGGATGCTATTAAGGAACAGTACTACCCTGTCAGAAGTTATGACAACTTGTATACCAAATGGACCACACTGCGGCAAGAAAGAGACCAAGTAGTGCCAAATTTCACAAATATCTTCCATACCTTGCGCACCAAGATGGGTATCAAAGATTCAGAGAGACATTTGATGCTCAAGTATCGCAGTGCTCTGCATAGATACATCTAGAAAAAAATGGAATTTTTGGACATCTCATCCTTGGGTGTAGCCTGTCAATATGCCATCCAAATCGTGCATAAGCTCAAACAAAAGACACTACAATTTGGGTCGGGGAACCCCTCACAACAAAATCCATGAAAGGGAGGCCCCAACCCACATAAAAAAGGAGAGAGAAAAGATGGATAGTATCAAGACAAATATTCCAAGCCGTAAGAAAAGAAGGACATCGAAAAGACAAAGAAAGATACTGTGAAGTGGTGCGACTTCCATAAGAGCCCTTGGAATAACATTGTTGACTACCGCTCAACGCATTCATTGGTGGGTGAAGTAAAAGCCTCTGAATCAGATGTGTGTTCTGACTCTGATTTAGAACCAAAAAGGGGAAGATGGACCATTGATGCGGAACCTAGTGCCACCATTTCTACCACCAAGCTCCAACATGGTGAACCAGACAAGCCAGAAGAAGGAGAGCACCTCTTCCATTCACATATGTGGGTAAAATGCACCCCACTGCACTTCATTATTAATAGCAATAGCCAGAAGAAGCTCATCTCAGCAGAGTTTGTCAAGAAGTTGGCCCTGCCGACAATGTTGCACCCACAACCCTACAACATTGGATGGGTCCACCAAGGAAGTGATCTCCACGTCATCCAATAGTGTCGACTGACATATGGCCTCAAACCGTTCAAAGAAAAGGTATTGTGTGATGTTTTTCCTCTCGAAGTTTTTGATGTTCTTTTGGGCCAACCTTATTTATGGAAATGTCATGCTGTATATGAGTCTAGGCCTCATAGTGTTATTATTACTTTGAACAAGAAATTGTACAGGATACCCAAATATCTCCCACCTAGTGCTATTTCCTTGATCTCTGGTAAGAAATGCAGGAAGGTCATCTCTCAGACAGGGAAGTTTGTCTTCTTCATGATTCACTCTCAAAAGGAGAAAAATATCACAGCCACTTCTAGGGTCTCTGCGACTGACCTCTCCACACAACAAAAGCAAGTAGATAAGTTCATGGAAAAATACTCAGATATCTTCTCCTCACCTACTGGGGTACCTCTGCACTTCCAGGTCAAACACCCCATCGATCTAACCCACAATGCACCACTTCCCAATTGGCTAGTATATCATCGATCTCTATTAGAGAATGAGGAGATTAAGCGACAAATCCAAGAACTACCCCAGAAGGGGCACATTCATCCCAGCTCATCACCTTTGCAGGAGCCCAATCATGTTGGTACAGAAGAGATATGGAACTTGGTGACTCTGCATTGATTACCGGTCTCTGAATAAAATCACAGTCAGAAACCGATACCCAATTCTCTGAATCGACACCTCCTTGATCAACTCACATGGGACAAATACTTTAGTAAGATTGATCTGAAGTATGGATACCACTAGGTCCCGATAGAATAGACATATGTATGGAAGACCGCCTTCAAGTCAAAGGAAGGCCTTTTTGAATGGTTGGTCATGGCCTTTGGTTTGACAAATGCTCCAACCACTTTCATGAGGATGATGGACGATATCCTAAGACCATTCACCAATACTTTTGTAGTGGTGTATCTGGATGAAATTCTCATTTACAGAAATACTTGGGCCAAACACTTGCAGCATATTCAATAGGTTCTACACACCCTTCTAAAGCACAAGATATACGCCAACTTGGCCTATCATAGTGAGACACTATCAAATGTTGTCTGTAAGTACCCTACTTACGACAAAGAAATGTACTCCATTGTGAAAGCCTGCCGCCAGTGGAGACATTACATTCTTGGGAAGGAGATCATCATCCACACTGATAATAAGCCACTGCAGTTCATGCAGACACGAGGAAAATTGCAGAATGACTGCCATCAAAAGTGGTCCACTTACTTGCAACAATTCCACCTCAACATCAAGTATAAAATTGGAAGCACCAACCATGTCGTTGATTGCCTTAGCAGACCACCAGTCGTGACAATCACCACAATGCTAGACTCTTGCGTCCATGAGACCTCTGGATGGCCCCAATTCTATGAGACAGACCTGGACTTTGCCACCACCTACCAAATGTTGGGTGCAAAAGAAGTTGTCGATAATTTCCATATTCAAGATGGGTTGTTGTGTCTTTTGGGCCATATCTGTGTTCCATCAAGTGAGCGAGTGAAGATGATATGGGAATCCCACTAAATTTGGGTGTTAGGACACTTCGGCATCGAAAAGACAATGGTGATTATACAAAAAAATTTCTACTAGTCGAAAATTCGATAGGAGGTCAGCAAGTATATCAGGTCTTGCACTGCCTGCACTATTGCCAAACCGACCACTAAGAAAAAGGGCCTATACACCCCTCTTCCTACTCTTGACATTCCATGGGAATCCATCTCAATGGATGACATGTTGGGCCTCCCATCCACCAAGTGGGGAAATGACTATTTTTTTGTGGTTGTTGATCGCTTTTCTAAGATGGCAATTATAGTTGCCTACAAAAAGAGCATCACAGCAGAAGCCACTACCAAGCTATTCTTTGAACGAGTCTAGGTAAATTTTTGAATCCCACAAACCATTGTCTCAGATTGGGACAGTCGATTTCTCAACACATTTTTGTCGAGCCTTTGGTCACTACTAGACACCAAGCTCACCAAATCCACGACCTTCCACCCCCAGACAGATGGCCAAACCGAGGTTGTAAATCAAATGATCATGCATATCCTATGCATGTATAATTCCAAGAACCCTCGCACATGGGATGAGATTCTTCCCTATGTCCAACATAGCTACAACCGAGCCCTGCATATCTCAACTGGCCATAACCCCTTTCAGGTGGGGTTGGGATTCCAACCATTGGGTCCCATAGATGTTGCACTTCCCCTTGCGGCCACCTCGGCTGAGTCTTCTCCTACTCCAACTAAGGCTGACAAAGACACCTGGTTCATTGAGAGGATTCAACACATCCACCAACAGGTTTACGATATCCTATAGAAGTCCAATGACAAGTACAACCAACCCCATGATCAACATCAAGTGCCACATAATTTTCAGGTGGGAGACAAAGTTTGGTTGCACTTGTAGAAAGAACGCCTTACAGGACCCCATTGGAAGCTTCTCCCACTCTGTTATAGGTCATACACCATCACCAAGGTTGTGGGGGATAATTCTTTTGAGCTCAACATTGCTCCTTTCCTTGGCCTGCACCCAGTGTTCAACGTGGACCTCCTTCGACCTTATTTCCCACCATTATTAGACACCTCAAATGTAGCAGAACAACTGACACCAACATAGATCAACCCCGACTGCATAAAACAAGAATCCAATGATCAAATTTTGGACACAGAGATCAAGGACACTCGAAAACAAAGGATCCAACTTTATTGAGTCATCAAAGCTGGGCAACTCCTGTGCCAAGGCAAGTGGCTCACCTGGGGCCAAATTCGGTAGAATTTTCCTCATCTAATGGGGGAACTCAACACAATGGATACCATTACTTCCTAAGGAGGGAGGATTGATACAGGTGGATATCAGTGGCCACCCACCTTTTCTCGCTGTCTCAAAACAACTTTATGGCAATTTTGGTAATTTACTGTTTTTAGCAGTTTTTCGGGTCCTGAACTTCCGGAGCTGTTTTGAGGCCCTAAATGATGTTTTATTTTTGGTATGTTGCGGTTGCAAAATTTCATGAAATTTTGGGCAACTGTTGTAGTCCTTAGATAGAGATTTCCTATGGGCTATAATACACCTAAAACAAAGATCGTATGCAAAAGTTACAATCCCGGGAAGTTGATGTACTGACTTACCCAAACGGGGCCCACATGACTTTTGGCGCTTCATCTCCTAGGGTTAGGTTTTTGGATGTTTAGGGTTTTTGAAAATCCTTTTTATTGAAAAAAGGCCTTCAGAGCCTCATTGTAATCATCTTCTTGTGAATGAGCGTAGTCGTCACATCTCTTCTCAGAGATAAGCCGACACCATTCCAACAAGCTTGTTTTCCACTGCATTTTACAATTTCATCTTATTACCTTATTGAATAGAAAACCAATTTTACTGTATCTCTGTTATTCTGTGTTAAGCATCTGCTAATAATCTATAGTCAAATCGTTCTGCTCATAAAATCCAGATCACCAACTATCCCAAACAATATCAAGTAATGGAAAGTATTTGGCAATGATGAGCAAATTGAATATTTCCTACAATCTAAAAATGATTTTGAATGTACTAATATTGATGAAGAGAGTGAAAATGATAGTGTAAATAAATCGGACTTTGAAAATTCTAGTGTAAATAAAGTAGATTCAGATGAAATAAATGAAAAATATGAAGACTCAGATATTTTGCAATTGAAGAATAATGTGTTACCTAGAGGTTTGGTCCCTCTAGAAGAACTATTTGATTTCAATGATGTAGAAAAAAAATCAAAGATTGAACCTAGTGGAAAGGAGGTCGAGGAATGTAATATAGGAACAAAGGAAAAATCCAAAATGATAAAATTGTATAAATCTTTACCCCCCGAGAAAAAACAAAAATATATTGAATTGTTTAAGGAATTTGTACATGTCTTTGCTTGGAGCTATGAGGATTTAAAGTCTTATGACACAAGTATCATACAACACAAGCTCCCAATAAAATAATAACATAGGCCTTTCAGACGTAAAATTAGGAGAATCAATCCAAAGTTACTACCCCTGATTGAAAAAGATATTAAAAAGATGTATGATGCCAAAATAATAGTCCTCTTAATATTTTCAAAATGGATTTCCAATCTAGTTCCTACCAGAAAGAAGACTGGTGAAATCAAGCTTTGCATTGATTTCAGAAACCTTAACAAGGTTTCCATCATATACAACTATCCCCTTCCTAAAATGGATCACATCTTACAAAATGTATTTGGGGCCAGCATGATCTCTTTACTAGATGGTTTTTCTAGCTATAACCAGGTTCTTGTCCACCTAGATGACCAGGAGAAAACAACTTTCATCACACCCTGGGGAAATTTCATGTATGTGAAAATTCCCTTTGGTTTGATGAATTTTGGTGCCACTTTCCAAAGAGCAATGGACATTGCCTTTGTGGATGAGCTCGGTAGGTTTATGGTCATATATTTGGATGATGTTACTATCTACTTGAAATCAGATGAGGAATATTTAGCACACCTCATATGAGTGTTTGAGAAGTGTAGAAAGTTTGGGATTTCATTGAATCCCAAGAAAAATCTTTTTGGTTTAGAAGAATGAAAACTTCTAGGGCACATACTCTCTAAATATGGAATCAAGATAGACCCCAGTAGAATTGTGGCCATCCAAAAGTTGGACCATACTAGGAACATTAAATAATTGAAATCCTTTATAGGGAAAATAATTTTTCTGAGAAAACTCATACCCAATTTGGTAGAAATCCTTAGGAACATTACAAAAATGTTGAAAAAAGATACCAAAATAAAATGGAACAATGAATTCAAACAATCCTTTGAGCAGGTAAAACATGTACTTACACAATCCCCTTTATTGATTAGTCTAGATTACACTAAGGATTTTTATTTGTTCTCTTTTGCATTTGAACACACCATTGAAATAGTTTTATTGCAGAAAAACAATGAAGGGCATGAACAACCCATAGCCTTTTTCAACAAGTCATTGAGAAATTTTGCACTAAACTACAATATAATGGAGAAGCAAGATTTTTTCTTGGTAAAAGCAATAAAATATTTTACATTTTACATTCTCCATTCTCATTTTATTTCTTATGTTCCAAATGGGGTGGTGAAGGATATCCTGACTCAGGATAACCCTGATGGTAGGAGAGGAAAGTGGATTGATGTGATTCTAGAATATGATATAGAAATCAAACCAACTAAACTGATCAAGGGTCAGGGTTTGGTCAAATTGATGGTTGAATCAAATGTTCATGATTTAGATATAAAGTTTTAGCTACATTTGATGAGCAGGGAGAGTAGGTGAATCCACATGTCAAAGAGGTATTCTCAAATTCTCCATGGTACGCAGAACTATTCTGGATGGAAACCTATACTGGAAAGATGTTGGAGGTATTTTGATTAATTGTTTATTAAAGGATGAAGCTGACAAGGCATTGCAGGATTTCCATGAAGGATATTGTGGCAAGCATCTAAGTTGGAAAACTATTGCTAACAAGATTCTCATAGCAGGTTTTTACTGGCCCACATTGTTTGCAGATGTGCATAAAAAGGTAACCTCCTGTCACAAGTGCCATGTCTTTGAAGGCAAAAGGAAAATTTATCCTTTACCCTTGAAACCTATTTTTGTGGAAGCTCCATTCCAACAATGGGGTTTGGAATTTATTAGTGAAATTCATCCACCCTCTTCAAGCCAGCATAAGTGGATCCTCACATATACAGACTACCTTACAAAGTGGATTGAAGATATACCCTGTAGGCAAGCCACTGACTCTACCATTATTAAATTATTGGAAACTAATATTCTGTCTCGCTTTGGATGTCTTAGGAAAATCATAATTGATAATGCAGTAGATTTCAGATCAAAAAATCTAATAGAATTTTGCAGCAAGTACCAGATTACTTTGGGGAACTCCAAAACCTATTACCCTCAAGGAAATGGGCTGGCTAAGTCTTCAAATAAGAGTTTGGTGAATGTCATAGAAAATATATTGGAGGAAAATAATAAATATTGGCACAACAAGTTGGTTCATGCACTCTGGGCTGATAGGTTGACCACAAAAATATCAATTGGTATGTCCCCAACCAATATTTTTGGTATATTGGTATGTCCCCATATACCAAAAATATCAGTTGGTATATGGGATTGATGTTTTTTGACCCACCTCTTTGGGCATTCCTATTATGAAGTTATTGTAAGAAGTATAGGCAGAGCTTAATGATATTAAAAGGAGAATCAATCAGATGATCCAACTTCAACAGTCCATAGAGGAGGTGTATAACCAGACATAGGTAATCCAAGAAAGAATCAATAAGGTTTATGACAGAAGAACGAAGGAATGCGATTTCAAATTGGGTGATCTAGTACTGAAATGGGATTCTATAAATGAAGACAAGGGAAAGCACGAGAAGTTTGACAATCTGTGGAAATGCCCTTACACCATTCAATATTATAGAGGGAACAACACATTCTTACTCAAGGACAGGGAAGGAGTAGATATGCCAGGGGGACCTATCAATGGTAGGATGCTCAAGCATTACGTTCCACCAGAATAAAGATTTTTAACCATCCACCTCATTGTACAAACCGTTTTTACTTTCATGTTATGTGTGGGTGTTGTTGATCAGATGGTTGAAGATCGAAGAGAAGGCCCTAAGTCAATGACCAGTGCCACAAAATTTTCAAAATAAAACAAATCAAGTTGCAGAAGAAGTACTGGAGAAGAATTTTCAAAACATCAGGTAGCAGGTTCTTGGCACCTCATAAGGAGATCACCATCCCTAGGTGGAGCCACTATTATAACCCAATGTTTCATAGGATAAACTAGTGACTAGAAATTCTTTCTTCTAGTTGCATTTGTTTTTGTAAATAATATTTCATTCTGCAAATGATTTACAAAAAGAAAGAAAAAGAAAAAGAATAAAAAGAAAGAAAGAAAAAGAAAAAGAAAAGAAAGAAAAAGAAAAAGAAAATAAAGAAAAATAAAAAGATAAGAAAGAAAACAAAAAATACAAAAGGAATAAAATAGAGTATAAAAAGAAAAATATGAAACCCCACATAATAAAATTGGCTTGATCTGTATTGTCTAACCATGGTCAATTTCTTTAAATTTATGTGGATAGGTTAGGGAATAAATTTGGCTAAACAGTTTAATCTTAGCCTAATTAGATAGGATAGTGAATAAAACTGGCTAAACAGTCTAAACTTAGTCAGTTATCTTAGGTTAGAATAAGTGTTAACCCAACAGTCTAATCTGGGTTAATCTCATCTGTCCATGAGTATGCTCTTAGATATATGGCTCGCAGTGGATATCATACCCCCCCGACCATTCCACCTTTGACGGTGGGAGGGGGGGGGGGGGG
>ML777482.1:491316-533238 GCA_009831015.1 Picea engelmannii | reverse complement strand
CTAAAAAGAAGCATCTAGAGGAAGATCCTTCTAGAAGCGGAAGCTTCTATTAGGTCTTCGTACATCCGCCTAATTCTCTTTTATTGAAAGGTCTTATTAATATTGACCTTTATTACATCCGAATACATTAATCTACCCATGTGTGGGTTAGGACCTTAACATATTTTGTCCTTGAATTTTATTTTCTTTATATTGAAAATAAAAAAAATATTTGTTGATTCACATTATTGAATTTTCACCTTTGATTACATTTCATTGATTTCAAAACATGTGGAGAGATTGCTTTTCATTGAAATTGTAGAGATTGCATTGGAAAAATTGCATTTAGAAACATATTGTATCTTTGAAATTCAAGACTAGTACTTACAAGTGTTTTTATATTTTCTTATTTTTATATGTTGAGTCATAATACCATAAATTTCACAACCACACCTCTTGAGCAAGCATAAGTCATTAAAATTAATGTTGATTAATTAAAATTGATTAGAAACAATTTTATTTTTCAGGGTACACAAACAAGTATAGGACATAGAGCCTTGGAATAGGATTTTGTGAGTAAAATGTAAATGTGTTGAACTTTCATAGAATAGATCTAGATAGAAAATACCACACACATTTGCAGAGAGAAATTGAGAAAGAAGAAGCAAGAGAGAAAGAATGGAATAATTCTCATTAACCATAATGAATAATGAATAATTTACAGATGATATAATATGTATAACTTGACCAATGCGCACTTGAGGAGAAGCCAATGTTCCATAGTGGTGGCTTATAGTGATCTGTACACACACCAAGAGTTACGGGAGTAAACTTCCACCTAGTCTAGTCTTTTAGGCAATTACGGGAGTGAATTGCCACCTAGCTGAGTTAACTAGTCTATTAGTCTTCAATTAGCTGACTGAAACAAAGTGAAGTTAGGAGGAGATAAGGGAATCATTGGTAATGTGCTAGTTTGGTGCTAATACCAAGGATAATGTGCATTATCTGGTGATGATCTGAATGTTGCATGGTGACAAAACCAATGCATCATCTAGACTCCACTCAACTAGTCAAACTGAAGTGAAAACTGAAGAGAATATTCTTCCTAAAATATAGGAGATTGAATAATGAATAACAAAAAAGGAAAAACCTTAGGAAAAATAAATCCTAGGTGCGTTTGAAGTAACTCCAACACCCCCCCCCCCCCTGAACATCACTATGTTGGAAAATAAAGAATGGGTCTAGGCAATGAGGCCATGTTAGGTACCCAAATACAAAAGATACATTGAAATAAAGTAAGGAAAGAGGGAAAATATCATGGGAAAACCCCCCTCAAGGTACAATGTATGTAAAAAAAATAACTACAATTGCTAGACAACTCTTCCCTTCACTCCAAGACGACTTCGTAGACAATGGAACTTCTACTTAGTGAAGGTCTTGGTGAAGATGTCTCTCGTCTGCTCTGCTGAAGGAAAAATTTGTTACACATTATTTTGGTCATCATAGTGATCCATTGAAAACATGTGTTCATGTTCCCAAAAAGAGCCTCTCTCCATGAGGAAGGTGACTAGTTTTCTCTTCTAAAAAACCCTATTAAGGAAGGTCATTGAAAGTAAACCATAAGTAGGGTGCGACGATGCTTGGTTATTGCACTCTGCCCTAAAAATGGTTTGTGATGTCTGCACAGGATGCTCTACAACTAGGGTGTGACGATGTCAAAAGGCTAAGAAAAGGTCGACCTTCACGAAATTTCTAGAAGGGGATCTTCTAGAAGATGAGGTGGCATCCATATGGTTGGGATCCTACTCACTTATCTAATTTGGTGGGATCATCCTAATCTCTTTAACCATCTCTCTTTCCCTATATAAAGAGGGTTTTCTCATGGAAAAGGCTAAGGTTGATTCAAGCAAGATTATTGTTGAATAGGATAAGAATTGGATGAGGAATTCTACATCATTTCATACTTGAGGGCTTCATTTCAATTTATCAAGTCATTTTGGCTCTTCTTCATTCAAGGTTGGAGAAAGTGTGTGTGTTGGAGAAAAGTTTCATCGGAAGGGGACCTTGCAACATCAAGTCTTTGGTTGTAATCTCCACCTTCACTATTTATAATACAATGATATGTTTCTTTCACATAAAACTTATTTTTTTTAATGTATGATTCCTTGATCACATGCATAAGTTCTCGTTGAGTATATTATACTGCTTTCACTTTGGTTGGCTTGTATTTCCTTGCATATCCAATATCACAGGAGCACTGGAGTGGATCTAGGACAACAATGACAAGAGGAAGCGATATTTAAATGGTATGTTTCTCATCTCTTGTTAAATAGTAAACTCAATGATTAGAGCTTAGGGAAAGTGCCATATTTTGTTCTGTTTTGTTCTGGATCTAGGTGGATCTAGGGAGATCTATTTATGTCTACATTTACCAGTAAGTCTCATAAAAAAATTGGTGACCATACTGGGGATACGATCTCATTTTGATTTTTTTCTTCCCATTTTCCTTTAGCCTGCTTTCCTCTGATATTTTTCATTCTTTGATTTTGTGGGTGATCTAGTTAGACTCCTTGGGTTTAGAAGTTCCTTTGGATTTTTTGTCTTTCTTCCAAATTTTCCAAATTTACAGAGATCATCGCATTGTAACCTATTGGCAGCCTGCGACAACCCCTAAGAATCACACCCTTATTGTGCATTTTAGTACGGCTATGTCACACTGTGCTCTGCCAGTAGCCTGCGATGACTTCATCTCGTCCCACTGTGTCCCATACCCAGCCTGCGATGACTCCTGTAGGTTTTGATGGAGTGAGTCACTTTTTCTTTTACCACCTAGATTTTCCTTAGTAGCCTGGGGTGAACTTCCTATTCCCATGATTGATTAATTCCTAAGTTTGAAGCTTGCTTATGATTGGTTTTCAGTGATTGAAAGTATTTCTTTTCATTTTTGCAAGTTTTTTCTCATACTTATTGTCACAAGGACATAATCTTAGGCCTTCATCTGAGTGCATGTTTGAAAAAGGGTCTTTGTTTTATTCTAAGTTTTGGATTCATTTTGTTTATCAGATTGTTTTTTGATTTAGAAACACTTTTTTATTGCTTATGTCAAAAGTTTTTTCCCCTTCTATGCACTCTATGCACCTTCTCAATGCCCTCCTGTTAGAGCTCTAAGAATCTTTAGTGATTCTGGTTCTCCTGTCTGAACTCACAACAGAGTTCTTCTCAATTCATCACTATGCATATGCTCAATGCCCACTTGGAAGAGCTTCATAGAATCCTTAGATATTTTGTCTGCAACTGTGTTCTCCACAGCCTTGCCTCCCGAGGTCTTCCTCTGAATTGTTGATTCCAGCTTCTGTGCCCACCTGGCATGTCTTTGTCTGACTCCACAGAGTTCAGAAGTGCATATAGGCACTGGTATTCAGAGACCGTAATATTCTGTCATGCCATCTTGGCATGAAACAACAAAGAATCTATCAAACTTGAAATAAAAAAAATTCCTACAAATGAAAAACTACAACATACATTCACAACATAATTTGAACACACATAGACATTCATTCAACATAGGAAACATACAGGAAAAAATGTTGTTTGTATTAAATGGAAAATGCATGTTTTTACAAGGTGTTCCTGAGCACGGCCTATGACAAGGTCTCAAATCTTCTCTTCTCTTCTCTATTATAACTCTCTTGAGAATCCGCCTAACTATCACAAAATGAGACCGAAATTGATCTTTTACAAGAGGGGCTCTTCGAGATCTTCCCTCGAATATACCTACCCTATTCAATGGCATTGAAAGGGTTATCTAGTCCACAAATTGGATCTATATCTCAGCCCTACAAAACATTAAAGGCCTATCTTCCCATAGCCTGTGCAAAGGCATGGCTTCATGGCTCAACAACCTAAAACATTTAATTACATTCATTCAAATTTTAAATGAGGACTATGCCTCTCTTCAACATGCGATTTGAATTCGCTGAAGTGGATGGTTAGTTGGATGATGTGGAGAGATGCTCCTGCATCATACTCCTCAGCTGAAAAATTCATGAGCTCCTGCTCATGAGGTCCCAATCTTAGCTGTTGAAATCCTCCTGGATCCCAAACAAATTTCTGGAGCTATTCATCTGCTCCATTTTATTGTTGTTGTTGCTTTTGCTGCTGTGCTGCTACTGTTGTTTCTTCTTATGCTTCTTTGCTCATCTTCTCCTTGCTGACAGTCTCTGCTGACCTGATCATCAGCTTCCTGATCATCTCAATCACTTTGTCCAACTCCTCCAGTGGTTGGCTCTGTTCATGCAGTCTCCTCAGCTGCAAAAATTTTCTGCAATTGGGTAGATCACTATGATCTCCCTTTCCATCTTCTTCATCTTCTTCTGTGGCCTTAACTTGCCACCCTACTATAGAGTTCATCTCTACAGTCTTCCCTTGACTGACCTGTTGTTCATTCATCTTCACTGACAACTCAACTTCTTCCAGTTCTCCTGCTGGCTCTAGATTGTTCAGCCAATCCTCCAACATCTCCAGCTCCATCTCGCATGGAGTGAGTAATATATCTGCCTGCTCTTCGACTTCTTCTTCTGCTATTAGCTTCAGTGCTGCAGCTTCTTTCTTTTCATCTTCCAGGATGAAAATGTTGAGCCACTCCTTAGAATGCTCACTCTATTTTTCTTCTTGGGTAGCTTCCAAAGTCTGCTCCAATGCTTCTTTGACAGTCTCAACTAGTTGTCCTGCTTCTGTCACTGCATGTGCAACATAGATTTCTGCCTCCCCTAGGCTATGTGGTAGGAATACCTGAATTCCTCCAATCATTTGAAGATTCCTCAGATATTCCTATTCTGTCAGCTACATCCACTGATCCATCCTTACCTCGGAGTTTATGAGACCCTCATATAGTCTCTTCTTCTCATCCCTACCCACCTGGAAAATTGGGATTTCCCTGTTGCCCTCTTGGCAGTCTATGGAATCAACTGATTCCATCTTTGTTTCCTTGCCCACCTGGCAATTTGGAAATTCTCTACTGCCCTCCTGGCAGACTATGAGATCCCGCAGTGATCTTGATTCATTGCCTACCTGGAAATGTGAAACTCCTTGGATGTCCTCATGACAGTCTGTGAGATCCCGTAGTGATATCAATCCTTTGCCCACCTGGAAATTAGGAATTTCTTCTCTACCCTCCTGGCAGTTCATGAGATCTTCATCCGATCCCATTTCATCCTCAGCCTTGCTGAGATTTCTCCCAGTCTGCAGTTCACATATCTGAACCTTTTTCTCTGGTCTATTGAGGTTTTCAACATGCCTCAACCATCCTCTTAATAGCTTCTACTGTATTATGACCATCAGTTGCTTGACTGGCCATTTTACCTTCGATTGTCCCATGGGCTATTCATACGACCATCTTGGCCTTGCATTCTGCTACATCTCCATTGCAATTTCGTCCATCCTTGAGTTCATCTCAGTGAGTTCTTCATCCCATTTAGCTTCGCTCATCAGCTCTGGGTCTTTCCTTTCAACATTCTTATAGCCCTTAGTAGCCATCTTGTTGTCACTTTTTTCTCTCTTGGAAAACCTACCGCTCATCTACAAGCGATCATATACAGAGTCCTCAGTACTCTGTTTTCCTTTGCCCCTCTGTCTACGATGTATAAAAAGAATCTATTCTCTGATACCACAACTGACGTAGACAATACCTTTGCCTAGGTAGAGTCTCTATGAGACCTTTCGGTCTTAAGGATCGTTCACTCTAATTCATGAGCTGAAGTGGCTCCTTTGATTCCCTATTGGAATCTCTTCTAGCTCGATCCACAGGTCCTTTCGACAAGCTCCCCTATGTGAACAACACTAGGCACGAGCTCCACCCTCTTTGTGCGACCACAGTCTATGACCACAGCCTACCTCAAAAGGTGTTTGTCACAACTTACCTCTTGTGAGTTCGCGAGTTGAAGCTATCGACTCCTCCTGTCCAATCCTGCGATATCCGAGATCATGAGATGGGTATAAATCCTTCCCTTGTTAGTTCCCTCCATGCATGATCACCAGCTAGGCTTCCCACTAGCACTTCTTGCCTCTCGCACCTTCACGAGTTCAAAGGTCTGACCTTGGAACCTTCTTTCTTGAACTCCTGAGAGGTGAGATTTGACCTTTCTCCTCTCGTTCTCGCTACTTGAGACTTCATGAGTCAAAGGCTTGAACCTTTGTTCCCTTTTTTCCCGAGTCCCTGAGACGCGAGAGGTCAACGAGGTGTTGACTCCTCAGAATTTTTGACATGTGTCTGGCAGTCCACTTCCCGGGCCCATCGTGTGGTTCTGCCATGTGTCTCTTAGGTGCAACCTCGACACTTCGTGGCTTCACTTCTCGCAACCTTGAACACCCAAAATTGGGGCTCTCACCCGGTGAAACTCTGAGTTCGCGAGATCCTCTGATCTCTGACACTTGTCCTCCTCTGATGGATGGCTTAGATTACCTTGCGACTTCACTTCTCATGACTTGGAGTGATCATTCCTTGGGCTCTCACCCTGTGAACCTCTGAGTTTGTGAGATCCCTAGATCTCTGCCACCTATCCTCCTCGGATGGACAGTCCTGATATCCTCACCACTTCGCCACTCATGACTTGGAGTGCCCAACCTTTGGGCTCTCACCTTTCAAACCTCTAAGATCGCGAGATCCTTATATCTTTGCCACCTATCCTCCTCCTAACGGATGACTATGATTTTCTCGCAACTTCGCTACTCGTGAAGTTGAAAAACTTTTCTTTGATACCTTTGATATCCGAGTCCCCGAGACGGCTGATCTCGCGACACATGTCCTTATTCTGGTGAATGGCTCAGATTCTTTCATTCTTTCGGGACTTCACCTCTCGCTTCTCTTCGCATGAGGTTTAAACCTCATACATCTTCTGTCGGATATAATGACTGATGATTGTTCACTCGAGATCTGATGGCTTCAGATCATTTCTCCTATGTGCTCTTCCTGTACTGCCTCTTGGATGTGAAAACCTTCAATGATCTAGATCTTCTCGGCTTAATCCAATGGCAGTTGTTTCTCCTCTCAAGCTTCGATGCTTTTCTTTCGAATTTGGAAGAATTTTGAATACTCAAAGGCCTCGACCTTTTCTCATCTTCCTCTATGAGCTATGCGCGTATAAAAACGCTATCCCTCCTAAGATTTGGGAACTTTGAACTCTTTCAGAGAGTTCTTTGGCCTCTGCACTCCTTGTAGCTATGGCTCCATGCACCAAAATCACTATTCCTCCTGAGATTTACTCTCAAATCCTCAAAGGATTCTTCGGCTTATGTGCTTCTTGCAGAATCTCTATGTACACAAGGTGTTATCCATCCTGAGCTTTCTTGTAGCTTTGACCTCCAAGGAAACTCATCCTTTTTATTTTCTCCCTCAGATGGAGAATTTTGATGCCCTCCTGGCATTCTTCAGCTCAAGCAACTTGATTGTTGAGTCCTTAAGGGTGTTCAGTAACCCTGCGAAGATCCCTTTCCTTGGACTATTCTTCAAATTCGGAACTCAATGAGTTCTTTTCTCCTATGCCTATCTGCACACCTACTCAATGCCCACCTGGTAGAGTATCTTCTTACAGAACATCCAGTAGTTCTATCCCCTTCTGTGCACTCTATGCACCTGCTCAATGCCCTCCTGGAAGAGCTCTCAGAATCCTTAGTGATTCTGGTTCTCCTGTCTGAACTCACAACATAGTTCTTCTCAATGCATCACTATGCATATGCTCAGTGCCCACTTGGCAGAGCTTCACAGAATCCTTAGATATTCTATCTACAACTATGTTCTCCACAGTCTTGCCTCCTGAGGTCTTCCTCTGAATTGTTGATTCCAGCTTATGTGCCCACCTAGCACATCTTTGTCTGACTCCACAGAGTTCAAAAGTGCATCTAGGCACTGGTATTCAGAGACTGTAATACTCTATCATGCCCTCCTCGCATGAAATGACAAAGAACCTCTCAAACTTGAAATCAAAACAACTCCTACAAATGAAAAACTACAACATACATTCACAACATAATTTGAACACACATAGACATTCATTCAATAGAGGAAATATGCAGGAAAAATAGTTGTTTGTATTAAATGGCAAATGCCTATTTTTACAAGGTGTTCCTGAGCACGACCTGTAACAAGGTCTCAGCTCTTCTCTTCTCTTCTCTATGCTAAATCTCTTGAGCATCCCCCTAACTATCACAAAATGAGATCAAAATTGATCTTTTACAGGAGGGTTTATTCGAGCTCTTCCCTCCAATATACCTACTCTATTCAATGGCATTGAAAGGGTTGTCTAGTCTACAAATCAGTTCTATATCTCATCCTTACAAAACATTAAAGGCCTATCTTCCCACAACATGCGCAAACGTACGACTTCATGGCTCAACAGCCTAAAAATTTTAATTACATTCATTCCGATTTTAAATGAGGACTGTGCCTCTCTTCAATAGGTGATTTGAATTCGCTGACTTGGCTAGCTGGCTAGATGGCTAACATGGAGAGATTCTCCTGCATCATCAAAGATTCCTGGAAGTCTTTTCCATGGACTCTAAAGTCATCCATGTAGACTTCCATGAAATCATTGGTGAAGTCAGAGAAAATGGCTAGGACAACCCTTTGAAAAGTGGTTGGGGCATTACAAAGTCCAAAAGGAAGAACCCTATAAGCATAGGTTATCCATGGGCACATGAAAGTGGTCTTTTCCTGGTCTTCGTGTGCTATTTGTATTTGGTTATAACCACTAAACCCATCCAGGAATGAAAAATACTTCTTTCTAGAGTATCCAACACTTGATCAATAAATGGTAAGGGAAAATAATCCCTATGGGTGGATTTGTTCAACTCCCTAAAGTCTACTCATATTCTATACTTACCATTTTTCTTGGGAACTATGACAAGTGGGGACACCCATTGACTATCTGAAATGGGGTATATGAGATTGGCTTGAAGGAGTTTTTGCAATTCCTCTTTTACAATATCTTTAAGGGTTGGATTCATCCTTTGCTGAGGCTGTCTAACTAGTTTGATTTGGTCATTAGTGTAGATATGATGTGTGCATGTGTCAGGGTGAATGCCTTTCATGTCTACATAATCCCATGCAAAGCCATCAAATTGTCTTTGGAGCATTTCAATTACTTGTGTCTTTTGTTCTGGTTCCAAAATAGAGTTGATATACAAAGGTTTTCCTAGGCTAACCTCAACAAGTTCAGTACTTTCTTCCTTCTCTGAGGAAGCTGGTGATAAAGTATATAATTGAGTGATATCAGGGTGCCAAGTTTGTTGAAATTCAGAACTGAAAATGTGTGACAATTATGAAAAATACCTCGGGTATTCAATACAATTTGTATCAACCAAAAATAAACTTAAGACTTGTTCATCCAATTGTTCTTGCATTCCTCTTACCTGTTCAAGTGTTAGCAGGGGTTTGATGCAATTTTCTTCTCCATAAGGGTTTTCTAACTAGACAGGTATCTCCTGTGACAGTTGGGCAGGAGGAAAGAGAACAAGTTTTTGGCTATGTGTGACATTAGATATAGTCATCTCACCAGACCGAAAACTGATAAAGGCATTTGTTGTGGCTAGCCAAGGATGGCCAAGAACCACAGGGTTTCCTGGTTTGGAGGATGATTTAGAGTATATGACTAGAAAGTCTACTGGATATTCCCAAGAATCTAGAGTGACTGTGACATCATCTAAACTTCTTACAGGGCTAATGATTGATTTGTCTTCCAACTCTATCATTGTTTGGGTTGGTCTTAACTTGTTGGTTTGGAGCTTTTGCATAGTGTCAAAAGGCATTACATTTATTTTTACACCCAAATCAATCAGTGTGTTTGGTAAAGAAATACCATTAATTTCAACAGTGACTATCGGGTTCCCAGGGTCATTATATTTGTATGGCATTTCAGAAATAAATTCAGATAATTGTCCCATCACCTGAACAAGGGGAGGTTCCTTCTTATTCCTTCCTGGTTTCTTAAGGAAAAGATCCCTTATGATTTTGGCATATATGGGGATATCCTTAATGGTTTGCAACAGAGGTATTTTCATACATACATTTTGTAACTCATCCTCTATATCTTTGTGCAAGGGTGGGTCAAGTTTCTTTACTAATAGTCTTTCAAGGTAGGGTGGAATATTAACTTTTTGTGGTACTCATATAGACAGAGAAGTGATTGGAATAGAAGGGGAAGTCTCTTCTTCTATAGGGGTGGTTTGAGTGTTTTCTTCCTCATAATGATTATCATTTTCTTCCTGAATTATTATTGCAGGATTTGATTGATTTATAACTTTCCCTAATTGTAGTTGAATTTCATAGGTGGGAAAGGTTTGAACTTATGTATTTTTCATAGGGTGGGTGGATTGATTATTGGGGGTTAGCAATTGGCTGGGCATGGATTGTTGTTGGTCTCGGAGGGTTGTGGGTAGCTTGGTTTTGTGGCTGTTGATTAGCATTTATAGGTGCTTGTTGCTGTTGGTTAGGGTTCAAGGGGGTTGTAAATTGTTGTTTTATAGGGGGTGGGAGTAAATATTTCATATGTGGTGGGTTGAATCTAGGTAGTAATTGGGAAATGTTTGTAGGATACTGTGGATATGTAGGGTAAGAGGGATTTCCATACACAAGCCCCCTCCAAACTTGTTGCCAATATTGAGTATGGGCTTGCATAGGTGTCCATTGTGGATAGGTCATTAGGGAAGGACCCCATTGTTGTTGTTGATATTGTGCATTAGGGTCATAAAATTACTGAGTATGTTGTGGTTCACAATGTGTTGTTGTAAACTTCACTAGTTTTCCTTCAAATATGTCTGACTACTGCTGCCAAAATTTGTGTCCATGAAACAAAATCAACTTCATAAAAATAGAAAAATAACATATGAAAAACATAGTAAGCAAAGATCTCCAAACAATCGTATGATCGAAATCCTAGTCTAAACTATACTGCTATCATTTGAAAGAATTAAGATTCGGCTAATCTAACATCTATACTATTGAAATCAACTATTAACACCAATCTATAAGGATGTTGACCTTTGTTGGGCGGTGGTCCCTTTCCGCTTCAACAGGTCAGCGACAGGAGTCTACAGTAAGCTTTCTTTCAATCCACACATTCATCTTACTTAAATTTCAAAACATAGAATTAAACTATGCTAACAACTCAACTCACATTCATTCATAAATGGTCAAGACCTAAAAATAATTGACATCCTTCTATTAAAACTTCAACTCAGAATGTGTTCTACAATATGTAACGCTGCTTCACATACTGTGTTATTCTAACTCTTTACTACCTCCACCATCCTTACCATGACTATTTAAACAGTCTTAGTCGTGAAACACAAGGAGGTGAAATCTTTAGAAAATCAGTCAATTGTGAAATTTATATATTTGGTTACATATATCAAGCTTCATCCTCATGAAATGAAGTGTATGAGGATGAAGCAAGAGAAAAACAAGCTTATCATAACCTTGCTAGAGATTTAATGATTCAACAAACATCCAACAATTATCTTTAGTATGATGTGGAGCCAAACTTGGTATATTTTGCTTCCTATATCAGTACCGGATTGTGACAGGTGAGATTTGGTAAATGGTACCGTATCCGAATAGTGCACAAGTGGTTGGTACCAAATCATGACAATCTTTGGCCATTGGTACCGGATTGCGACAGGTGAGATTCAGTGCCAGATATGAATGGAAAGTGCACTTGATATTGGATTTGGACAGTGGCAATCTGGCGGATAAGTACCGGATGGCTAAGCTAGTACAAAAAGGTTGGACTCATCTAGAGGTCAAAGGTTATATATGGAAATTTGAAACATTAGTACATGAAACATTTAGTCTTGTAGCTCAATAAACAACAAAAATGCATGAATTAATTATACTTTACCTTATGACCTCATCAATGGCTAATGGTAGTGTTCTTTGTCATTTATCCAAGCTTAGGTAAGACAAAAAGGTATAGATGAGGAGTATAATAGGGTAGTGGGGATGTCAATTTAGAGGCTCAACATTCCCCAATGCCAAAATTATTGTATGTCCTCATGCAATTGAAACAAACCAACAATTTTCAAAATTTGAGACTCCATTCTTTACTCCTGTGGATCAATGATGTTGATGGTTGAGGCTTCTTCTTTCAGCTCCCTTTTTATGACCCTAATGTATTGTAAGAGTATTAGTACCTTCTTGATCTTATTAGAAGTCTCTTCATGGCCATATTGAAGTTTCTATCTGGTTTCTTTCAATTGCCCATTTTCCTTTTTGATATACCTATCCAATAGTTGGTATTCCTTCACTTCTTGTTTGAGTTCCTGGTTTTGTTTTCGCCATTCCCCAATATTTTTCTTCATCTGTTCTTTTGTTAAGGTCCTTTTTGACTCCATTTTTACTGGCTAGATGTATTCTCTTTCCTCCACTTCCTCTCTCATCCCACATAAAGTAATAATGACTTGTTCCTCGGTCAAACTAGGGATGTCATCCTGAACTGATAGGTCTTCAGAAGGGGAGGTAAGATCTATTGGATCTTCATGTGTATGATGACTGACAGATTATTTTCCTTTCTTTGTCATGCTCCTTGTGGTTCTTTTACAAGGGGGTACTGGATCACGGGTGCTCACAAGCTTCCTTTTCTTCTTTTCTATTTGTGGAATGGTTACATGGGATTGTTCTATAGACTGTTCGCTTTTATTTTCTGAGCTATTATTCCCTTTCCTTACAGTTTTCATCTTATGACTCTTCTCCTCAAGTGATAATGTTGAATTCTCCTCTACTATTTTGGTTTTACCTTTTGATTCTTTACTTTTAAAATTCTTATTGACTGTGGAAGAGGGCCCTGCTTGTTTACTAGATTTTTCATTTTGGATCACTGTTCTGGATGGAGTTGCCTTATCTTTCTTGCCCTTTTTCTTTTGAGGTTCCTTATTTTTCTCTGGAGCAAGTTGGGCTTCCTCCACAGGTTTTTTTTCCGTGGGAAGGTGTTGAGTGATGAGGATTTTCTAGCTAATCCTTTGCTTCCTAATTTCATGTAAAACTAACATCTTAATAAGACCTTGATGGTAAATGCTAGTCTTCTCAGTTTTGGATAGGGATTTGACACCTCTTACCATCTTGTCCAAACTCATCCATAAAAAATATGGGAAATCAATTTCAGGGCCTCCTTCAAAGTGTAATAGAAGCCTAAGATGATATATGAAGGTTACAACATACCTTCCCTCACAAGTGAGGAATCGTTGAAGACTAGCAAGCATTGGATGATACTCTTCCTTGATCTAGTTCCTAGGGATCCCCTTTTTCCAATCAAGGTGCTGATGGTATTTTTTGAAAAATCTTTGGCACATTTCCTTGTTGATTCCTACTCCTTTGAAAAACTTGGCTCCTCTGTTAGGTATTCCCGTGACCTCCCTTAAATTTTCTTCATTGATTGTTAGCTACAGATTGCCTATATGCGTAATCTCTCCATCATAACCCTGAATAAATGTGTGAGATACCTTCTCATGCTAGCCTGTGAATTTCTCCAAAAATGGCATCCATCCTGATCTAGCATACTTCTCTCTACATAGTTGGAACTCCTCAGTCTCTTTATAAATCTGGAAGACCAGTTCATGTCTACTTACAACCATCTTTATAAATTGTGAGAGAGAAATCAAGTTGTAGCGCAAGGATTTAGTCAGTTGATGAGGGTAAGGGTTTGGTATCGAAGATCATAGGGAGAGGTAAGCTCAAAACTAGAGAAAGGTTGGTAACGAAAAAAGATATGGTGATTGTGTTTCTAATTCAAATGGTGAGTTTAAGTAAAGATGATGCAAAGGAAAATTAAGACAAGATGAGGCTCATATGGATGTCTTCTCCACCCAGATAAGTCATTTCATTTATTCTCGTTTAGTGTAATGATGGGGATGGAAAGTTGGGTGTAAAAGAAGGATATGTGATTGGACCTCTGAGTGGTGAATTTGATATTGAATCATGGCTCATGACACAAGATAAGTTCATGATTTTCTTAAGGATGAAGCACGTTCGTGGCCCATAATTACTAGACATGCTTCATATTCATACTTTTGATGTGATTTTGCCCGCAATCATTTTCGAGTGCTTATGTGATGAGAGGATTGATTAAGGTTAGGCATATGGGTATGAGGGATAGGTGCATGGTTTTAACACTAAGGTCATAAGATCTAGTATACATTTTCAAACCTATTGTAGTTTTATAAGCAAAGGAAAATAAATAATACTATGTTACCTTTTCTTTTACCATTGTATGATCAATACCTATAGCATATGCGACTACCTTTGTATTTGAAGCTTATAGAGTGTAAGAGTTCACCTTTTTAGGTTGGATTTTTCTGGAAGCTTAGTACTAGAATTTCCTATACTTCATGAAACTTCTTTATTCTGTGCTTATCTTCTTTAGTGTCTGGTTCTGCAGGGTTGTAGGGTGATCATGTTGGCTTCTGAAGATGAAATGTGAGTCTCAAAAAGAGTTCTGAAGGGGCTCTTTGACCCTCCCCCATGCCAAGGATGTTGCATATCCTTTTGCAAGAAGATTCAACACTCTGTATCATAATGGGGAAAAGATGATAAGAGAAAAAGAAACCAAATCAAATTCTAGAAGTACATTTATCACCTAGCATATGATCACATGCCTAAAAAAAATTGAAATTGCTTTTCTTTTGATGACTTATTAATAAGGGTAGCATTTAGTAGTGAAAACAGGGAGGGTTTTTATTTTATTTTTTTCCAGAAGAACAGATCCAACCTAACTTGCTTCAGAGATTTACTATCATTAGATGGTATGGATAAATTTCATAGTATAAGTATATTAGACTCCCTAGTTAGGGCTCCATTCTTAAGAAGTTTCCTTCTTAGTTAATGTAGGCTTTAGATGTCAGACTGGTAAGGTTGACTTAGGGAAATTATCAAATGGACATTTTCTTGTAATAATTATCTTTGTTTAGTAATCTGGAGTTGTATCTCATAAATGTTAACAATGAGCTTTGCTTGTAGTGTTCATCTTTTAGATGACAAAAGTGGATTTTTCAATTAGAAAAGTATAGATGAGACATTTCTCAACCAGAACCCACTGCCAACAAACTTGTTCAGTACTTCGGTGGGGCAGTTGTGATAACTAGTGAGAGGCATCCCTTCCCCATGCAAAATGTCCCATTGCCAACAGGCATGTTCAGTACCCTGATGGGTTTTCCTAGTCATACCACAGACTAGTACCCACTACCAGTAGACCTGTTCAGTATCTTGGCGGGTTAGTCTCTTAAACCCTTTTTCCATCAAAGGCTTCTTGTCCATAGTCACCTATTTTGATTTTATTAAAGAGTGGTTTTGCACGGTGACAGGGGAGGCTCTTTGGAAAACCTTTTTATAAGTTGGGATGGTATTGGGTTGGAAGGTGTATTCTCTTATTTGGATCTCTTTAAAGATTTGTCTGAAGAAAAAAAAACATTTGTATTGCACATTGGATCCATATGTATAATTTTATCTGCGTTTGTCCATAATAGAATGACCTAAAGTTACCCTAGGGTATTGATACATCCTCTTCCATAAAAGTTTTCCTAGTGTGCCTATGACAAAGAGTGTTCATATACTTATATGTTACTCTTTAGAAAATATAATCCAATGAACACTATTGAAGTCTAGTAAGGGTGAGATAGTTACTTGTAGGATAATATAGTTTTTATCCCTTTAATCATGTTGGAATACTAGATAAGGGAAACCTCTAGACTTTAAAGAAGATTAAGCATGGTTCTTTTAACAATCATAGGTAAAGATTATGTCTTCTTTGTCAACCAAAAGAAATTAAAATACTTTCTTTTAGGTAGCATCATAACCAAAAGAAATTAAAAATTCTTCCTTTTAGCTAGCAATAGAACCAAAAGAAATTAAAAATTCTTCCTTTTAGCTAGCAACATAACCAAAAGAAATTAAAAATTCTTCCTTTTAGCTAGCAACAAAACCAAAATAAATTAAAGAAACTTCCCTTTAGTCGGAAAAAGAACTAAAAGAAATTATTTCTTTATAAGAGCTTCCATTTGATGTTGCATTCGACTTCTTGGTTCCATCTTAAGTGTTTGGTGCATGGTTTCATACTTCATATTAATTGACATAAGCTTTTTGGAAATATGCATAGCATTCCTTGTCAATTGGGTGATGTGTCGTGATAGTGGCGTATAAGGACATACTTATGATACCAAAGTATTGTTGATGCCTACAAACTAATGTTTAGTAAGTTCTTGAGGGATCAAATAAATTATAGAAATCTACCTACAAAGATAAAATGTGAAAGTAAAACAAAAGGAGGTAAAAATTCCTTGTTACCTTCAGCTTATTAATAGAGCACAATCCAAACCTATGTACAAAAGCTTTAAAAATAAACCAATCAATCAATGTGGATCAGTAGGAAGGTCTTCTTCCTTACTGATTACATACATATCTGAATTATGTAGTAAACGAGTCAAAAAATCCTTTCTTGATAGGGGTTTGTTATAAATTCTCAACCAGTGACCATTCACAAGTAGTGGTGTTTGTTGTTCGTCAATTGTCTATATCCCAATTGAACTATCGTCATAGATAGTGCCAATTTCATAGGGTTCTATCCAATGAGTAGTTAACTTGCCTTTGAAGTTCTTGAATTTGCTGTCATACAACAGGGCCCAATCTCCTTGTTGAAATTTTTTCTTTTTGAGATACTTGTCATGCCATTTTGTTCTCTACTCTTAAATGAGGGTGGTTCTTTGAAGTGATTCCTACCTGATTTCATCCAACTCATTAAGCTACAAGAGTCTTTGTTGTTGGGCTTCATCCAAGTTCATGCCAATGTGTATTGCAGTCCTGAAGGTTTTGATCAGGAATTCTATGGGGAGAAGTACTTGCTTCCCATACACCAACTCCTAGGGTGTATGTCCTGTTGTATTCCTCTAGGTGATTCTATAACCCCATAAGGCTTCTAGTAATCTGTCAGCCCAGTCCTTGTGGTGTAGCTATACTGTTTTGGTAAGAATGGACTCAATAACTTTGTTGGTAGATTCTACTTGTCCATTTGCCTGTGGATGGTAGGGTGTATATTTTCTATGTTTAATTTGGTACTGTTCTATGATATCTTTGACAATATTAGAGGTAAATTGTTTTCCCTTATCAGTCACAATTTCTCAAGGTACACAAAATATAGTAAAGATGTCATTAAAAAGGAAATCTACCATTGATTGTTCACTTGCAGATGGTAAAGCTTTTTCTTCAACCCACTTAGTCACATAGTTAGTACATAAAAGTATGTACCTTTTCTTTTTAGATGCAAGGTTAATGGGCCCTAAAAAATATAATGCTCATTTCTTGAAAGGCTCAATGACTACTTGGGATTGAAGTGGATTTTGGTATTGTGCAGTAGGCTTACCCATTCGTTGGCATTCATCACAATTGGATACATAGGTTTTATCATCTTTGAAAATATGAGGCCAATAATAACCAGATTGCAGAACTTTATAAGTGTTCCTCTTGTCTATGAAGTGTCCTCCACAAGGACCATCATGGCAGGTGTCATCTTCCCTTACACATCTCCTGATTACTAAATATGGTCCTGTTTTGTAGAGACAATCATTGTGCCACATATAGTTTGCACTTAGATGAATTAATTTCTATTTTTCTCTAGGAGACAATTTTTGAGGCATCTTCCCTGTCACAAGATAGTTAGATACATATGCATACCAAGGAGTGAATGTAGAAATAACAAACAAATATTCATCAGGAAAGTTATCTTCTACTTGTGTGTTATCTCCCAGATGAATCATTTTAGATAAGAAATCAGCCACAAGATTATCCTTACCAGGTCTATCAATAATGTTGATATTAAACTCTTGTAATAATAACAACCAGCTTGTAACTCTAGGATTTGTTACAGGTTTGTTCATTAAGAATTTGATGGCTGAATAATCATTGTGTACAAAATCTTGCTATCTTGTAATATAGTGTCTAAATTTATTAATAGCATGGACCACAACTAGCAATTATTTTTTTGTGACCGTATAATTAACTTCAGCTGGAGACAGATTTTTACTGACAAAGTAAATAGCATAAGGCATTTTATTTTCCCTTTGTCCAAGAACTGCCCCAAGGGCTATGTCTGAGGCATCAATATAGATATGAAAAGGAAGGGACCTATTTGGTTGATGCAGGAGCATCGATGACTCATCAAGCGAGCCAGTGTGGAAGAAGAAGATAGTTGGACAAGCCAGCACAAATTTTGAAAACACCTTGAAACTGTTGCACGAAAATTGATGAGGAAAATTAATGAAGCACACTTGTGTATTGTAATGGACCTTGAGCAGATAGCTCTCATCCTTTAGTAGATAGACGACATTTAATAGAGTTAATGCTAGTATATAGGATTTTAATTCTAGACTAGACAGTTTTAGGAAGAAGGAGGGAAAATGGATATAGACACCCTCATTGTATCATTGTAACATTAACAGGAGCATAGAATAGAAGAAGAGAAAGAGAAAGCAGAGAGTTGTGTAGAGGACACCCATGTACTGATATTTGAATTAATAGAAGAAGATTGGTTCAAATTCATGGTTTTGTGTCTGATTCTCTGTGTATTGATGTTGATATGCTCATGTGTGTTTTCTTCCTGTTATGAATTTACTCTTATATGTTGTTTATATGATTTCATGGTTGAATAGAAGTCTCAAGGGAAGAAGGAATGAGTTTCAATTGTTTCTCTATTTGAGCCAGAGGATTTCTGCAAGGAGTGCAGTTGAATTGTCCGCAAGGAGTGCGTTGACAGAGGGTTCAATTAGAGATAGATTTTGTTCTCGTTTATCCCAAAGGTGTCATTGGTCACAGGAGCCGTGCAAGGAGTGTGTAGTCCAGATAAAAGTCTCAGGGTTGCGAACCTGAGTGAAGTATTGAGAGACTGCTGCTACGGGCGTGCGCAGAGTCGAAGACTTCAACACATAGTCGTGATTGAAGTGTTGCCGCAAGGAGTGTGCACAAGGAGTCTTTCCTAAGGCTCAGAGTCATAGAAAAGCTCAGGAAGGATAGACCTTCAAATTCGTTGAAGGACAGTGCAGGGAAGCAGAGATTCGAAGGTTGGCAAGAAACGTCACAAGATTTCACGTAGATGGACAAGTTCTGTGGACGAACGCTTGGTCATTCACCGGGAATCACCAAGGAAGGATGGATGGCTAGTATTCTCAGGGGAGAATCTGCAAATCTCTGTGAACCATCAAATATTGTGGGTGTGCAGGGGAGGTACAGTGGTGTATTCTCGAAGGTTTAAGCTCAGGACAGATAGAGCGTTTATCCAAGTCGGCTGGGACCGTTGGATCTGCACATATATCATGTATCGAGGTTTCGTAGATCAAACCTCTAAAATTTAGCAAAATTTTTTTTGATATCGTGAAACGCAATCTCCCGATGAGCTCAAAACCGTCCATCGGTTGGGACACGTGTCGGGAGATCCAAAGAAGTCGGAGTCCGGAGTATCGGGAGTTTCAAGGATAGGGTATTCTTGCAGTTTGGAATCGTGATCCACGATATCCCAATGGTGAAAGGATAGTGGAGCCACAGGAGTTAGTGGAAGACAGGTGGCACACCATATCGGAGTTCAGGGAAAGGAAAGTCCCGAACCTTTTTGTATTAGGATTCGCGATCCCACGAAGCTCAAAATCCCGATAGAAGTGACGGGAAGTGGAAAAGTCAACTCACACGTGAGTCAAAGCTTCGTTGCATCGAGCATTGGAAGTTGGTAAGACGAGTTGATTGGTATCGCGAGTAGTGAAATCACGATAGCATAAAAATTTCGATAGAGGCAAGAAAGGTCAGCATTGATTGGTCATCAGGTCTCAGGGATTCGAGAGTCTAGTGTTCGACCTTTGACATTGCGAAGTCGTGAAGTCCAATTCCCCGATAAACAAAGAGAGGGGATCAGTCAGAAAACTCTATGGGTGCAGATTTCCCGATAGGGAAATAGAAGGACGTTTGAGTTCTTCGGGCCATGAGAAGAAGAAGGTCCTATGAGCGGGCGCGTGCTAGTGAGGGTGCGACTGCATCAGTTTTGGTATCAGAGCCTAGAGAGATTCTTTTCTTTATATAGCAGAGAAGAAGGAAATTCACCATGCCGCGAAGGAGAGACAAACAGTCACCCAATCCAGAGGATAGGGAGATGTCATGAAGAAGAGGCAAGAAGATGGTAGATCCATCCATAGAGCGGCAAATGCGTGATCTTCGAGCTAGACTTGAAGACATGGAGACAGCGCAAAGACACATAGCCGGTGCGAGGGATTTCAGTGATTCCAACAACGAAGTTGAGGCTGAACAGGAAGAAGAAGTTGTAGTCGAGGATGCAGCAAATGAACTTCTAATCAAAGCCATTACGTGAATGGGTGTGAAGGCGAAGATGGACATTCCAGTCTATGAGGGAAATTTGGATGCAGAAGAGCTTCTATATTAGATTAGATCTCTTGACACTTACTTCGACTATGAAGATGTCAAAGAGGAAAAAAAGGTTAGGCATGTTGTCATGAGACTGAAGGGACACGTAGCATTATGGTGGGATGAGCTACAAGTAGAGAGATGCTGCAAGGGCAAGCAAAAAATTAAAATTTTGGATCGATTGATTGCAAAGATGAAGGCAAAATTCATCCCAAGAGACTCAAATTACTTTGTTCAGGAGAATGCAGAACCTGAGATAGAAGCTGATGACAGTGAAAGAATATACTGAGGAATTCTATCGACTGAACATCAGGGCAGGTCATCGGGAGAGTGATGATGAGAAAGTTGCTAGGTATCTGAATGGCCTGAGATATGATATCCAAGACGAGATGAGCATGGTAACCATATGAACTGTGGAAGATGCTTATCAGATGGCTCTAAAAGCTGAAGAGAAGCTGAGCTGAAAGTAGAGTCAAAGAGGGAAAGGTAGGAGTCATCCAAGAGGCAAGACAGTTTCCCAGGAAAGAAACCAGAAGCCCAAGGATGACTGGAAAAAGCCTCAGACTCATACCAAGAGAAGTGGAAGTTCACAGCGAGGGCAACATGCTGAGCAAAGAGAACAACATGCTGAGAAGAGAGGAGGATATGCTGATAAAAATATGTTTCCTCGTACCAGAGGTAGAGGAAGAGGAAGAGGAGGAGTAATCACATGCTTTACATGTGGAAAGAATGGGCACAAGTCGTTTGAGTGTCTAGAGAAAAAGAAGGATAGTGGAGAGGCTCACATCACCGAAGCGCAGAGGTGGGATGTTGAGGCAAAAGATGCAGAAGGTCGAAGGTCATTGATGATGTGTAAATTTCTGTTAACACCCAAGAAGGAGGTGGAGGACTCAGCTCAATGGACCAGACTCTTTAGGAAAGCTTGCAAGACCAGGGATACGGTATGAAAAGTTATTGTGGACAACGGTAGCACAGATAATCTCATTTCAATCAAGATGGTAGAAAAGTTGGAACTGGAGATGACTGATCACTTGAGTCCATACAAAGTTTCATGGCTACAGAAGGGAAATCAGGTAAGTGTCACTAAACAGTGTTTAGTTGAATTCAAAATAGGAGGGTATAATGATAAAGTACTCTGTGATGTCATTCCTATGGATGTCTATCATTTATTGCTGGGCAAACCATGGAAATATGACAGGAACGTACTTCATGATGGGAAGATGAATACGTATACCTTGGAGAAGAATGGGAGGACACAGATGTTGCTTCTGATAAAGGATAAGGAGGTGAAACCGGAAGTAAGTAACATAGTACTTCTCATGAGTGGTAAGGAGCTTCTTATGGAGGTTAAGAAGAAAAAAGATCCACAATTCTTTGTGGTCAGAAAGCTGAGGATTGTTCTGACTAGCACAAGAGTGGATGATCTATCAGAGGATATTCAGGAACTATTGGAAGAGTTTCCTGACATCGTGCTGGACGAATTACCTCGTTCGTTGCCACTGATGAGGAGTGTGAGTCATCATATTGACCTCATGCCAGGAGCTAGTTTTTCGAATAAAGCCGCATATAGGTTGATGCCGCAAGAAAATGAAGAGGTCAAGAAGCAAGTCCAGGAGTTGTTGGTCAAAGGGCTAGTCAGGGAAAGTTTGAGCCCATGTGCCTTTCCAATGGTAATCAGTCCAAAGAAGGATGGAGGTTGGAGAATGTGTACCGACTCAAGGGAAATCAATAAGATAACCATCAAGTACAGGTTTCCATTGCCACAGATGGATGATCTAATGATTTTCTTGAGCGAAGAAAAATACTTTTCAAAGATTGACCTGAAAAGCGGATATCACCAGATTTGCATGAGGGAAGGCGATGAGTGGAAGACGGCCTTCAAAAACAATGAAGGTTTTTATGAATGGATAGTTATGCCATTTGGCTTGACGAATGCACCGAGTACCTTTATGAGGTTAATGAATGAAGTCTTGAGGGAGTTCATCGGGAAATTTGTCGTCGTTTATCTGGATGACATACTGATTTTCAGTAAGACAGAGGCTAAACATCTGAAGCATTTGGCCATTGTAATGAAGAATCTACAGCAGGAGAAGCTGTTGATAAACATGAAGAAATATTCATTTATGAAGATAGAGCTCATTTATCTGGGTTTTTTTATATCTGCAAATGAGTTGAAGATGGATCCAGATAAGGTAGAAGTGATCAAGAATTGGCCATCACCGAGGAATGTATTTGAGGTGAGAATTTTTCATGGTTTGGCTAGTTTTTACCGGAAGTTCATTAGGAAGTTCAGTGGGATTAGCGCAGTGATGATGGATATAGTGAAGAAAATACATAAATCTTTTCATTGGATTGAAGAGGCCAAGAAGAGCTTCAATCTGTTGAAGAGGAAGATTATGAAACAACCGGTTCTGGTGTTGTCGAATTTCCAGAAAACATTTCAAGTAAAATGTGATGCAAGTAGGTTTGCCATAGGAGCAGTCTTGAGTCAAGAAGACAGACTGATAGCATACTTCAACAAAAAGATGAATGAGGCAAAATTGAAGTACTCCACGTATGATAAGGAATTCTATGCCATCATACAGGCATTAAATAAATGGAGGCACTATTTGATACCCAAAGAATTTGTTTTATACAGTGATAACCATGCATTACAATTTGTGACTCAACATGAAAAGTTGAATCAGAGGCATGTTAAGTGGGTCGAATACATGCAGAATTTCACTTTTGTAACTAAGCATATTTCGATTACTGCTAACAAAGTGGTTGATGCTTTGAGCAGGAAATGTTTGCTGATGCAGGAGTTCAAAGTCAGGATGTTAGGCTTTGATAATCTCAGGAACATGTATGTAGATGATCAGGATTTTAAAGAAGCATATGAAGCAGCTGAGAATCCAGTTCTTAGAGATAGAAGCCCTTGGACAGACTATATGATCCAAGAAGGATTATTGTTCAGAGGCAATCAATTGTGTATTCCAAATTTCTCCATGAGGGAGAATTTGCTGATAGAGAAAAACAACGGAGGATTGGCCAGACATTTCAGTCATGATAAGACATTTGCAAAGTTGAGCGAGTCATACTTTTGGATAGGGATGTGGTCAGAGGTCAAGAGGTTTGTAGACAGGTGTAGAATTTGCCAACATTCTAGGGGGAAAAGGAAGAATGCAGGATTCTATCAACCATTACCCATACCTGAGAGGCCGTGGGATGAAATCAACATGGATTTCGTATTGGGATTGCCAAGGACACAAAGAGGATTTGATTCAGTCTTTGTGGTAGTGGATAGGTTCTCCAAGATGGCACATTTTATCCCATGACAAAAAACCAATGATGCAACTCACATCGCAAATATGTTCTTCAAGTAGGTCATTTGACTTCACGGCTTGCCAAAAAGTATAGTTTTAGACAGAGATAAAAAGTTCGTGGGGAATTTCTGGAGGACATTATGGAAGAAGCTAGGAACTAAATTGTTGTTTAGTTCAGCTTATCATCCTTAGATGGATGGGAAAACATAAGTGGTGAACAGAAGTCTGGGAGACTTGCCGAGAAGCTTGGTGACATAGCACCACATCTAGTGGGATAGTATATTTCCGCAGGCGGAGTTTGCATATAATGATTCAGTGAACAGGAGCACAGGCCAAAGCCCATTTCAGATAGTGTATGGCACACAGCCACGGGGAGTTTCTAAATTGAGATATTTGGAACAAACTGCTACTAGGAGCGCAAGTACCGAAGAGTTCGCAGAGGCGATGAATGACTTCACGGCCAAGTGAAACAACAACTGTTAAATTCAAGCCATGAGTATAAACGTAGATTCGATCAGCGGAAGAGACAACTTCAGTTCGAGGTTTGTGAATTAGTTCTGGCACATTTGAGGAAAGAAAGGTTCTCGAGGGGAACATATAATAAATTGAAAATGAAGAAAATCTGGCCATGTAAGGTATTGAAGAAGTTTGGGGAAAATGCTTATGAGATAGAGTTACCGGATGGGATCGAAATATCTCTGATATTCATTGTCGCAGATTTATACCCATACAGGGCTGGAGAAGCAGAGACTGCAACTGAGCAGCTAGTGATCCAGTGGGTGAAACAGATGCCAGTTGCAGAGAAGCCACATATGGAATGCATACTGGACGAGAGAGTGGGTAAGAAGACCAGGAGGGAATAATACTATGAGTATTTGGTCAAATGGAAGGGCCATCCAGTGGAAGATGCCAGCTGTGAGAATGAAGAAGAAATAGAGAAGCATGGGAAAATCGTGCAGGAACTCATGGATAGTAGCCCATGAAATTATTCAAGTGAGGGAGTATGATGCAGGAGCATCGTCGACTCATAAAGCGAGTCAGCGCGGAAGTGAAAGATAGCTAGACAAGCCAGCACAAATTTTGAAAACACCTTGAAAGTGTTGTGCGAACATTAATGAGGAAAATTAATGAAGCGCACTTGTGTATTGTAATGGACCTTGAGTGGATAACTCTTGTCCTTTAGTAGATAGATGACGTTTAATAGAGTTAATGCTAGTAGATAGGATTTTAATTCTAGACTAGACAGTTTTAGGAAGTAGGAGGGAAAACGGATATAGACACCCTCATTGTATCATTGTAACATTAACAGGAGCATAGAATAGAAGAAGAGCAAGAGAAAGTAGAGAGTTTTGTAGAGGACACCCATGTACTGATATTTGAATTAATAGAAGAAGATTGGTTCAAATTCATGGTTTTGTGTCTGATTCTCTGTGTATTCTTGTTGATATGCTCATGTGTGTTTGCTTCCTGTTATGCATTTACTCTTATATGTTGTGTATATGATTTCATGGTTGAATTGAAGTCTGAAGGGAAGAAGGAATGAGTTTCAATTGTTTCTCTATTTGAGCCAGAGGATTCCTGCAAGGAGTGCAATCCAATTTTCCGCAAGGAGTGTGTTGACAGAGGGTTCAATTAGCGATAGTTTTTTTTCTCGTTTATCCCAAAGGTGTCATTGGTCATAGGAGCCGTGCAAGGAGTGTGCAGGCCAGACAAAATTCTCAGGGTTGCGAACCTGATTGAAGTATTGAGAGACTATTGCTATGGGCATGCGCAGAGTCAAAGACTTCAACACGTAGTCATGATTGAAGGGTTGCTGCAAGGAGTGTGCACACAGAGTCTTTCCTAAGGCTTAGAGTCATAGAAAATATCAGGAAGGATAGACCTTCAAATTTGTTGAAGGATAGTGCAGGGAAGCAGAGATTCGAAGGTTGGCAAGAAACGTCACAAGATTTCATGCAAGTGGACAAGTTCCATGGAGGAACGCTTGGTCAATCACCAAGAATCACCAAGGAAGGACGGATGACCAGTATTCTCAGGGGAGAATCTACGAATCTCCGTGAACCGTCAGATATTGTGGGTGCACAGGGGAGGTACAGTGGTGTATTCCTAAAGGTTTAATCTCAGGACAGATAGAACATTGATCCAATTCAGTCGGGACCATTGGATCTTGCATGTATATCATGTATCAGGGTTTCGTAGATCGAACCTCTAAACTTTAACAACAGGAATTGTGATATTGTGAAATGTGATCTCCCGACGAGCTCAAAAACGTCCATCAGTTGGGACACGTGTCAGGAGATCCAAAGAAGTCAAAGTCTAGAGTATCAAGAGTTTCAAGGATAGGGTATTCTTGCAGTTTGGAATTATGATTTGCGATATCCCGACAGTGAAAGGATAGTGGGGCCACAGGAGTTGGTGGAAGACAGATGGTGCACCATATTGAAGTTCGGGGAAAGGAAAGTCCCAAACCTTTTTGCATTAGGATGCGCAATCCCGCGAAGCCTGAAATCCCGATAGAAGTGACGGGAAGTGGAAAAGTCAACTCACACGTGAGTCGAAGCTTCGGTGCATTGGGCATTGGAAGTTGGTAAGACGAGTTGATTGGTATCATGAGTAGAGAAATCGCGATAACAAAAAAAATTTGACAGAGGCAAGAAAGGTCAGCATTGACTGGTCATCGAGACTCAGGGATTCGAGAGTCCAGTGTTCGACCTTTGACATCGTGAAGTCGCAAAGTCTGATTCCCTGATAAACAAAGAGAGGGGATAGCATGGAAAACTCTGTGGGTGTAGATTTCCCGATAGGGAAATAGAAGGACGTTTGAGTTCTTCGGGCCGTGAGAAGAAGAAGGTCATGTGAGCGGGCACGTACTAGTGAGGGCGCGACTGCATCATTGGTCCTCTTAATATAGGGGTAGTTGACAATTTCTATTTTAGAATCTCAAAAGATATTTGGCTTTCATCATCCCACTTGAATTCAGATTCTTTAGATAATAACTTGAATAAAGGGGTAGCTAGGCTTGTAAATTTCAGAATGAATCTTCTATAATAGCCAACATGCCCTAAAATGCTACGAACTTCCTTTTGTGAGGAAGGTATTCTTATTTGTGTGATAATATGAATCTTTGCTGGAGAAACTCTCATTCCAGAACCAGAGATGTGATGTCCCAAAACAATACCTTCAGTGAGAAACATTTTTGACTTTTCATTACTTAGGGAAAGATTAGTTTCCTTACACCTAATCAAGAATTTTTCTAGATTGGTCAAATCTTCCTGGAAGTCTTTTTCATGGACTGTAAATTCATCCATGTAGAATTCCACGCAATCATTCGTGAAGTCAGAGAAAATTGCTAGGAAAACCATTTGAAAAGTGGTTGGGGCATTGAAAAGTCCAAAAGGAAGAACCCTTTAAGCATAGGTTCCCCATGGGCAGGTGAAAATGGTCTTCTCCTGGTCTTTGGGTGCTATTTGTAATTGGTTATAACCACTAAACCCATCCAGGAATGAAAAATACTTCTTTCCAAACAAGGTATCCAACACTTGATCAATAAATGGTAAGGGAAAATAATCCATATGGGTGGCTTTGTTCAACTCCCTGAAGTCTACACATATTCTCAACTTACTATTTTTCTTTGGAACTATGACAAGTGGAGATACCCATTGACTATCTGAAATGGGGTATGTGAGATTGGCTTGAAGGAGTTTTTGTAATTCCTCTTTTACAATATCTTTAAGGGATAGATTCATCCTTCATTGAGGTTGTCTAACTGGTCTGATTTGGTCATTAGTGTAGATATGATGTGTGCATGTGTCAGGGTGAATTCCTTTCATGTCTGCATAATCCCAGGCAAAGGCATATAATTGTCTTTGGAGCATTTCAATTACTTGTATATTTTTTTCTGGTTCCAAACTAGAGTTGATATACAAAGGTTTTCCTAGGCTAATCTAAACAAGTTCAGTACTTTCATCCTTCTCTAAGGAAGCTAGTGATAAAGTATATAATTGAGTGATATCAGGGTGCCATGTTTGTTGAAATTCAGAACTGAAAATGTGTGACAATTATGCAAAATACCTCGGGTATTCAATACAATTTGTATCAGCCAAAAATAAACTTAAGACTTGTTCATCCAATTGTTCTTGCATCTGTCTTACTTGTTCAAGTGTTAACAAGGGTCTGATGCAATTTTATTCTCCATAAGGGTTTTCTAACTAGACAGGTATCTCCTATGTTGGTTGGGCAGGAGGAAAGAGAACAAGTTTTTAGCTATGTGTGCCATTGGATATAGTCATCTCACCAGACTGACAACTGATAAAGGCATCTGCTATGGCCAGCCAAGGATGGCCAAGAACCACAGGGTGTCTTGGTTTGGAGAATGATTTAGAGTAGATGACTAGAAAGTCTACTGGATATTCCCAAGAAGCTAGAGTGATTGTGACATCATCTAAACTTCCTGCAGGGCTAATGACTGATTTATCTGCCAACTCTATCATAGTTTCGGTTGGTCTTAACTGGTTGATTTGGAGCTTTTGCATAGTGTCAAAAGGAATCACATTGATTGCTACACCCAAATCAATGAGTGTGTTTGGTAAAGAAATACCATTAGTTTCAACAGTGACTATTGGGTTCCCAAGGTCATTAAATTTGTATGGAATTTCATAAATAAATTCAGATAATTGTCCCACCACCTAAACAAGGGGAGGTTCCTTCTTCTTCCTTCTTGGTTTCTTAAGGCAAAGATCCCATATGATTTTGGCATATATGGGGATATCCTTAATGGCTTACAACAAAGGTATTTTTATACATACATTTCGTAATTCATCCTTTATATATTTGTGCAAGGGTGGGTCAGGTTTCTTTACTAATAGTCTTTCAGGGTAGGGTCGAAAATTAACTTGTTAAGGTACTCGTACATACATAGAATTGATTGGAATAGGAGGGGAAGTCTCTTCTTCTGTAGGGGTGGTTTGAGTGTTTTCTTCCTCAGAATGATTATCATTTTCTTCCTGAATTATTACTGTAGGATTTGATTGATTTATAGCTTTCCCTGATCGTAGTTGAATTTCATAGGTGGGAAAGGTTTGAACTTTTGTATTTTTCATAGGGTAGGTGGGTCAATTATTGGGGTTAGGGATTGGTTAGGCAGGGATTGCTATTGGTCTCAGAGGGTTGTGGGAAACTTGGTTTTGTGGTTGTTGATTGGCATTTATAGGTGCTTGCTGCTACTAGTTAGGGTTCAAGGGGGTTATAAATTGCTGTTGTATAGGGGGTGGGAGTAAATATTGCATCTGTGGTGGTTTAAATCTAGGTAGTAATTGGGAAATGTTTGTAGGATACTGTGGATATGTAGGGTAAGAGGGATTTCCATACATAGGCCCCCTCAAACCTTGTTGCCAAGGTTGAGTTTGGCTTGCTAAGGTGTCCATTATGGATAGGTCATTGGGTAAGGACCCCATTGTTGTTGTTGATACTTTGCATTAGGGTCATAAAATGCATTGGGGTTTTGTTCTCTCCAAGGTCTTCTGGAAGGGTATGATTGTTCTTCTGGGACTCCTCCTCCCCTATTCATGGCTTGTAGTTCAAGCAGAGTTGGACACTCATATGGGGTGCTCTAGTGTACACAGGCCACATATTTCTATGACATTTAATGAACATTCTTTCTCACCATGCCTCTTTCAGCATCTAGGACAGAAGATTGCTAAAACAATCTCTTCTTCTTGTTTCTTTTTCAGTTTTAGGGTATCTAACTGGTTACTAATTGTGCTCAACATGTTTGTTTTAAATTTTTCTAATAAGTTTCCTAACTCAATTCTGGTGATAGTTCCTGAGCTTTGTCTTGTATTTCTGCTAAAAGAATCTCTTGGTGCTTTTCTTGTTTTAGCTTTCCCTCTTGAGTATCTTCTACTGTAATCTGCAATCTCTGCAAAAGGCTTTTAGTGTACATCTCCTGAACTTAACAAATTTAAAAATTCTATATAGTCATCTCTAATACCCTTTACTAATATGGTTTTTACTACATTTGGGTCTGTGGTGAATAATTTTGATTTTTGGTAGTTGTATGAGAACCTTTCTAAGTAGTCTTCAGGGCTTTCATCTTCTATTTGCTACATTTAAAAAAAATAATTTTTAGCATTATCCTTACAATAGTCTTGGTATTTCCATAAAAATGTGTCTTTCATATGATCCCAAGAGAGGATTGTATTTTCACCTAAGCTCATGAACCATCTTAAGGATGAATCTTTCATTGTAGCAGGAAAGAGCTTAAGTTTTTGGGCATCGTCTGAATAGTTATAGCTTCTACATAATATGTCAAACTCAAATAAAAATAAATCTGGGTCTTCAGTTGACATACCTCTGAAAGTGGGTAGTGATGATTGTGGGATATTCTTCATGTTGATGTTTCTGGAAATATCCAAGATTGGAAACCCAAAGGTCTCAGTTTTAGTGGTAGCATTTCCTTCTTTTTCTGGAATTCCACTGATAGATGGTTCATAAACTGGATTTTTTGTGTCTCCTGAACATTCAACAGATTCACTTTCTTCCCTCCCCAGTGTTGATTCTTTCGTTTTATGTTCTTCTTCTGAAGCCTTGTTGGCTCCCCTTGAAATTTCTCCTGGTGGAATTTTTTGTGCACCAGTGTCAGTTGGATTAGTGGGGGGGGGGTTTGTTTTTGAATTTTTACAGCTTACAGATCTATCCTTATTATCTCTATATCTATGCATAAAATGGAAATTTGATTCTTAACTGAATTGAAATCCTAATTCTATCTAGAAGGTAAGAAGGCAACCCAGCTTCAAAGAACCCCACTCTAGTGGTCGCGTGGCTCTTCACTCACATCTTAAGCGTTTTATCCTCCTCCCTAAAGAATCCTTTAAAATCATTCAAAAACTATGCAAACAATCTAAAAAAAAAATCACTTCCTACTGTTTGCAGCCACCAAAATGTTGTGCTATTTATATGTTCAGTATAATGCACTCATTAATTATCAATTCAGGATTCGTAATCAACAGAGTTACAAGACACCAGTAAGAAAGGTAATTCTAATGTCATGAGTATAGAACTATTCTAGATTAAGCATGTTGGAAATAAAACAAACTAACAAACCAAAACACACTTTGGTTGTCTTTCACAGAGAGGCTATCTACTCCATTATGTCACATGCAAGTATGAGATGGACTTATTTTGACAGACCAACTCTGCTATCTGACCCAAAAACTAACCATGCAATCACACTTCTGAAAGGGAAATCACACATCAATCATCAAGACATAGCATGGGTAGTTCAATAGTCAATATACTGAGTATGTTGTGGTTCACAATGTGCTATTATAAACTTCACTAGTTCTCCTTCAAATTTGTCTGACTATTGCTGGCAACATTTATGTCCATGAAAAAAAATCAACTTCATAAAAACATAAACATAACATATGCAAAATAGAGTAAGTAAATATCTCCAAACAATCGTATGATCGAAATCCTAGTCTAAACTATACTATTATCATTTGAAAGAATTAAGTTTTGGTTAATCTAACATCTATACTATTGAAATCAAATAGTAACACTAATATATAAGGATGCTGACCTTTGTTGGACGGTGGGCCCTTGCCACTTCAACAAGTCAGCGACTGGAGTCTACAATAATCTTTATTTCAATCCACACATTTCTCTTATTTAAATTTCAAAACATAGAATTAAACTATGCTAACAACTCAACTCACATTCATTCATAAATGGTCAAGACCTGGAAATAATTGACATCCTTCTATTAAAACTTCAACTCATAATGTGTTCTACAATATGTAACGCTACTTCACATACTGTGTTATGCGAACTCTCTACTACCTCCACCATCCTTTCCATGACTATTTAAACAGTCTTAGTCATGAAACACAAGGAGGTGAAATCTTTAGCAAATCAGTCAATTGTCAAATTTATATATTCGGTTACATATTTTAAGTTTCATCCTCATGACATGAAGTGTATGAGGATGAAGCAATAGGCAAAAAGGCTTATCATAACCTTGCTAGAGGTTTAATGATTCAACAAACATCCAATAATTATCTTTAGTACGATATGGAGGTAAACTTGGTATATTCTTCTTCCTATATCGGTATCAGATTGTGACAGGTGAGATTCGGTAAATGGTACCGGATCCGAACAGTGCACAAGTGGTTGGTACCGAATCAAGATAGTCTATGACCGTTGGTACCAGATCATGACAGGTGAGAGTCGGTGCCAGATCTGAATGGAAGGTGCGGTTGGTACTTGATTTAGACAGTGGCAATCTGGCACATAAGTACCAGATGGCTAATTTGGTACAAAAATCCTGTACTCATCTAGAGTTCAAAAGTTATACATGGCAAGTTGAAACATTAGTACATGAAACATTTAGTCTCGTAGCTCAATAAACCACAAAATTTCATGAATTAATTATACTTTACCTCATGAACTCATCAGTGGCTAATGGTAGTATTCTTTGTCATTTATCCAAGCTTAGGTAAGCCAAAAAGGTATAGATGAAGAGTATAATAGGATAGTGGGGATGCCAATTTAGAGGCTCAACATGGCTATTGGGGTACATGCGAGACACTTTCCTCGAACTAGACACTTCGCTTAATGATGAGTCAGTCTGAGGAAATATCAAGAAGTTTGTATCGCTTCACACCGTTGGGGTATCCAACAAATACACACCCTATGCTCTGTGGATCAAGTGTCTTCCTCTTTCTAGAGGGAATCCGGGCCCATGCACATGAACTGAAAATACGAAAGTGTGTCACTTCCAATTTGAGGCCTCTCCAAGCCTCGTATGGGGTCTTATTCTTCACAGATCTATGGGGAGATATGTTTTGGATGTAGGTTTCATAATTAAGTTCATAATCTTGTTGGAACATATATAAACTCTAATCCTTGAGATTTACTATATACTTTTTTATAATAACTCAGAAGTCGGCTTTCAAATCTAAAATCAAGTTTTCTTCTAGTCATAAAATGCACACAAGGTCCACCATCGATTAAGTCCCCCCATTGATCGAACGACCCTATTTTTCTCTGAGTTTTGGAGCCACCTGCTTGTTAAAACGTCAATCCAATAGAGGCTTCTTCGGAGCTTTGTGCTTCAGAGGTTTCTCCATGTCGCAACTTTAAAGTCTCCATAACTGAAAAGTGTTAGAATGATCCTAGTCGTAGTACAGATATATCTTCCTGAGTCTTGAAACATCACTACGGGTAATGGCCTGTCGAAAATTTAATAAAAGTTAACTTGCCAATACACGAAGGAGTGAATGCAAAAAAGTTAAACCTCCATTAACTAATATAAGATCGATTAAAAGTTAATTAATAACTTCTCACTTTGGAAGTTTGGATATTCTCCATCTATCACATTCTGAATTCCTGAAGTCTGAACTTACGAAATACCTTAAACATTAAGTAGGTTTAATTAAAATTAAAAATGATTATCTAATAATTAATCTTTTCACAGTTTCGGTTTTTGGGAATTCTCGATCTACCGTTAAAATCCCGAAGTTCGAATACCCGAAAATGTTTAAATTTAAACAAGGTTAATTAATCGCTTAAATTTTTTTATCTCACAACTAATTTTTCACGAATTCATGATTCAGGAATTTTTGAACCTATTTCATCCGAGCCCCTGATCACCAACCACTGATATTAATGGCATTAATCATGAATCAATGTTAATGATTTCAATAGAGATTGCAGATTTTCGTCTAGATTTTACCATTAAGGAAAATGAATTTATCGTCAGTAAAGGTATTCGTAAATCAGTACACTTAAGGTGAATAAGGATATTGGATTTTTAATTCTATTTTCATTCTTCCATAATAGAAATTTTTAGCAGACTAAGAAGCTCATGAATTTCCCTGTAACAAGTAACATAGTTGTGATTTCATTAACATCATGGCACCATGAAAAATGGCTAAAGAAGTTGGTGAGAGCATAAATCCAAAAACATATATTATCTCAGATACTTCACTGGGAGCTATAGATACTGTGAAATCCTAGACACATGTGTTTGATATTCTACAAGATGATTTGATAAATTTCCAAGAGGATTTCGGCGACAAAGTAACCGAAACTCATGCGACTAAGCTCAAGGATATATCTCATTCAAAGATACACAAAATAGTTGTGCAACCGAGGCTCATGTCGTATAACAATATGATAGGTTGGGCTCTGGAAAATGTTGACATCTCAACCAGGAGCATCTGCAATTCACAAAAGGTTGTTGTTGGGTCTTTTCGACCAAAGAATATACAGGTAATGTATAAATTATCCCTCGCTTTCAAATACAGTTACAATGTCATTTTCATAATGGAATTCGACAAATAAGAGTGCATGCAATATGGAAAAAATTGCCTGGATTTAACCAAGGACTGGTGGTGACATGATGAGAAATTTATAGCAGATGCCCATGGCATATATTCCATAGGCTCACTAGATGCCCATGGCATATATTCCATAGGCTCATTAGACGCCCATATGATTTATGTGGCTATGATGTTGTGTAGACTTTTTGGGAAGAAGGACTTCGCTCATTTCTTGTTGGCATGGGTACCAATTATGCATGAAGTGGCAGAAGGCTTCTCTTTCAACTGGGCCAAGATGTTATCAGACAATATGGATAAGGAAATCATAGAGTACCATTCGATGAAGCCCAAAGGGAAACCTACCCCTTTCTATATGTTATAATACATCATGGATTCCATTTGTTTTATGACTCCTTTCCCTCTGATGAGCTGGAGTTGGGCCTCGATGAGCGTCGAGCCCATCCATTTCTATCACTCCAAGTTGTGGTAGGATAAAGCCAAAGATTTATTTTATGAAATATGTCATTATGTCATGGTGTCGATGCATATCTCCCTATATGGTTTCCTGCCTGCCAAAATTTCAGACAGAATCATGGCTAATCTAGGAAAAATAACAGACTGGTATATTGAGGAAACAAAATTCTACATCAGGGTTTTTGGGTGCTCGGTTCCCCCCCATGATCTACCAAAGTTTTTACCATATCAGCTAGTATTCTGAGAGGTGTATTACCAGAATATAACAGGGGGAATCAGTAAAGAATTTAAAGTGGCCCAGAAAAAGGTATGGCCAACCTTCCCCCTTCAGGTTGGTATGTTTTCGTTGCAAGATTTTGGCCATTCGAAAGTAGAGGTTGCAGCTCTAGAAATCGTCAAGTTAGTCAATATTGAGTTTAAGAGGCATGATCCCCAGAAGATCATGGAATATCATCTGGCTCTATACAAGTTAAATAAGTATGTGCATGAGATTTCCCCAAAGGATGAAATATTCAAGGGAGCTAGGTCATACGAGGAAGTATTGAGAAGAGTCTGAATTCTGTCTCCCAATCAATTATCTAGTTTCTACAACTTTAAAAAAAATAGAAGGAATATTTTTCCCAAAGTATTACAGGGAGAACCAATAACACCTTCATCTACACAGGAGGCTACACCTTAGGTTTTGGAGGCAGGAAGTTCCAACAAACAGGATACTCAAGAAGATCTGAAGAAAAATGAATTCTTAACACAAAAAGTGGATACTTCACTATCAAATCCACCAAGTAATCAAGGAAAATATCAACTCGAAGGTTTGATAAAAAAGGGATAGGATACATCCCCGTTTACACCAGATAAACCGGCTACCAACACTATAGAGAAACAACCATCAATAGAGATAGGTAGCCCCATTATGTCATTAACACCTTTACAGTCAAGTCGAGGAAATCGAAATGCTGAAGTCATATTTATAGAGGACCTTAATTCGATTTCAATTGAAGAGATGCCTCCTTCAGACTTCTTTTTCAGCAAGAAGAGGAGGGCCATAGTTAAAAGAGAAACACATCAAAAAGAAGGTTCAACCGTTAAAAGGCAAAGAATGTTGTATGATGGACATGGCCTAGATGATACATAATTCACTAGGGAGATGGAAGGCTCATTAGGTGCCTTTGCCACTACAAATCAGTGTTCAGTGGAAAATCTAGTGGAGCAACTAAAACAAAAAAATATGTTGGTAAGCCAGTTGCAAGACTAGATGATGGTCGTGGAACAAGATGTGAGAAATCATATGAATAAGGATTTTGAACAGGTCATGGCCTATGACAGACAATAGATTCAAGAACTGAAAATTAACCTTGATGAACTGTATCAAAATTCACAGGCCAATAGAGAATTATCCACTCAATAGGAAGAATTGATTAGGAAAATACAATCCAAAATAGACTTGTATGAAGGTACAAAAATGGAAATGGAATTATTTCAAGCTTAGGCACTGGAAGTACATGAAAATATGGAATCATCCCAACAAGATCTTTTTACTAAAGTAGAAGCCATTCAAAATTTTTACTGGGTGGTATACCTTTCCCTGAATAACATTTACATCAAGGAAAGAGAATCCCTTGCAGCTCGGGCTAAGTTTCAGGAGGTTGTCTTACTAATACCAAAATATGATGTATCATAGGTTCCTTGATTGTCTCTTTCTGAGAAAACCCGAGGCGACATAATTTTGAAATCCTGGGAAACAAATCTGGTTGAAAGAAAAAGATTGGCCAGAGAGGTAAATAATTCTTGTGAAGAGGTATTTTCTTCAATAGATAAAGGGATACTTGATGTTGAAGGAGATAGTATCCTTGAAGCCCTAGGGAAGATTGACATAGCAAATAATCAACACAATTCTAAGACAAGCAAAGAAGAATCTCAGACAACCATCCAACAAATTAACCAAATCGATCTTATCCAAATAAACAAATGGATAGTGGATCCTATTTTGAAACTAAAAGCCACATATTTTGGAGCAAAGAATATATAGGAGAGGTTGCCTCGAGTGGAAAAGAAGCTATACATTTTTTAGGCAAATGAAGCAAAATAACCTTTTGGGTTGGTGGTACAGTTAGTGAGTAGGTGCATCCAGTGTATCGAATATGGGAAAGCAAGAACATATGAAAACAAGTAAGACAAATTGTACATACTACTCACACAGATCATGATCAGATGCCAATTGTTTCCAAGATAAAGGAGGAGAAGAAAAAACGTCTCTGCCAAAAGGTGAAGAGATAGAGGAGATGCTAATGGAAACTTTCAGTTTTGCATATTGTAATATTTACTACTTTTAAATTTTGATAATTCCAACCGTTTTGGGTTGAGACCATTTTGTATAAATACATATATCGAAGACTTATTTTAGGTTGCTTCTTGCCGATTGTAACAGAGAAAAATCTCCTTATAGAGAATTAATACAAGTGTAGACAAAGATTCCAAGTTTTGTTAAATTTGGATTATGTGTTTCTTTGTTTTCCATTTCTCAGCATTTCTCATGTATTCCTTGATAAATGTTTGATTTCAATTTAGTAAAACAACTACTATAATCGTATTGCATCAGTAATTTATTAGGTAGGAATATTTTCCTCTGCATTTACTATGAGTAAATCAAGACCTTCTTATTGAGTAGATTCCTTTATTTTATACTTTATTCAAGGTTACATTATTTCTTTTCTTCTACTGCAACAAGGTGGGACCCTTCTATAATTGATGACCTACTTTGTTTCACAAGTTTGTATCTTTCTTTCGCTCCATTCAATATTACAATTTTGACTTGGATACAAAATATGGCATGTGTGTTGTCAAATTGTTAATTCCATTTAAGGATTTTTTCTTGTATAACTAAGGTAGAAAAAGCACATTAAAAATACACTCTCATAAAATTTCCTGATGCCTGACATTATCCTTTGAGCCTTAAGTTTAATATCAGGAACAACACGACCCGTAGCATCTGTGGTAGTGACTTTGCATGTAGCATGCAAGATGCCATCTCTTTTAGAGATCTGTTTTTCTTCTTAGCAACTCCATTTTGTTGTGGAGTATAGGGAACTGTGTGTTGCAACTGAATCCCTTCCTCACAACAAATATTTTTAATCTCATTATTGACATACTCTCCCTCATTATCGGTTCAGAGGATTTTAATTTTATTTCTGAACTATGTCTCAGCAAGGGCTTTGAAATCGTTGAGGTGTTGGAAGACCTCAGATTTTTGCCTGAGAAAGTAAATCCATATGAAACGTGAGAAATCATCAAAAAAATGAGCACATACCTTCATTTTCTGATTGATGGATGTGGAAAGGGGCCCATGAGGTCACTGTGGATTAGATGTAAAGGAGAGGAGCTCTATGAGTTTTTCCTTTGCCAAATTTTTCTTGAGGGTGTTTTCCAAGAACACAGATCCCTCACATATTCCTTTCGATAAATGGATGTCTGGTAGACCATAAAATAATATTTTCTTGCCAAGATGTTGTATATATCTAAAATTCAAATGCTTGAACATTTCGTGCCATATCCTACTACTTTCCTAAACATGGGTAAGTAGTAAAGCATAATCTGGTTCAATAGATTCATAAAATGTATAAAATCTAGATTGATATTTACATCACCGGTAGCGACCCTGGAATTGGTTTTCATGTCATAGATGTTCTCTACATTAGGTGTGAATATTAATGTATTTCCGGTGACAAATTCATCATCTGATACATAGAGATAATATTGACCGAAAGTTTGGGAACGTGCAACACATTCTCGAAGCTTTCATTGGTGAGTTGAATCCTTCCTTTACCCGTGACCTTGACTGGAGAGCTATCCCCCATCAGAATAGAAGCAACTTTGCATGGATCCAATGAAGAATAGACTTCTTTTATGGTAGACATGTGATGTGATGCTCCTAAATCTATGATCCAAGCATCGAGAGAGGAATTGATGGCTATCAAGGCATCGCTAGAATTTCCTTTCTTGAGATTATGATCTTCTGGCTTCTTCTTCTTGGCACCCTCGGGGATGCGATCTCCAAGGTTATTTTTCTAAAGTATTTGATTCATTGTATCTATTTTTTTCTTCATTCATGTGGATTTTGGATGGAATCCTTTATGGAAGTATGTGCATTTCTCCCCTTTTCTTCCCTTTCCCCATTTGGATCCGGAGGCATCGATGAAGGGTTTTGAGTACCCTTCCTTCTTCTGATTTACATGATATTTCCTTTCGTATTTGTCTTTAGATTTTTTATATTTATGGATTTCATATTGCATAGTAAGTGCATCCTATTGATTAAGGTTGGTTGTCATTGATAGAAACCCTTGAAGAAAGCCCCATAGCACAAAGGTTTAGGTAATGGACCCAATATTGTTTGATGTAAATATGACTCATTATTTTTTTTTCATGGTTGATAAGAAGTAAATATAGATGAAATCCAAAGTGGTCCCCTTATGGTGAAATCCCTCATGCGAAGATGCTTTGTGGAGTAAGAGAACCCATGCTTAATTGTGGAATAATGAGATGAAGGAAAGTGAACTTGTCGGGGAAAATATCCTATATGGATAGTGCTTATCATGTCATTTCCAGTGGTATGTGTAACATCACATAATTCCTCACGGTTAGAGAGTTATGGCCATGAGAAGTTGGAGACCCCAGGTTTGGGTAATGGACACAAGTTGTTTTGATGGGTAATGGTATGAGTTATGATATATTTTCAGATAATACTATTCTATATGGATAGTACATGTCATGCCATTTCTGGTGGTATGTATAATGTCACATAACTCCTCACGGTTTGAGAGTTAGGGCCTTACAAAATTGGAGGACCCTCATATGTCATCTAGAAGCCCCAAAAGGTCAAAGTAGTCAAAGTGGTTCAAGAGATTTTAAAAGGTAAATAATAAAGTGAAGTTATGAATTTATTATAATTCAAAGTGAATACAAAATAAATTATTTCAATAATAAATTTAATGGAGAAATTAGAAGTGGACCCGACCCTAAAATAAGGAAAGTGGGCCAAGTGACCTAGAAGTTGTTTTTAAGGAAGCTACTTGGAGAGTATAAATAAGAGGCAAGGATTTATTATTTGAATTACGCTTGAGCGTATTGAATATCTATATGTGTCTAAGGTAACCAAAGATATCTAAACTGGAATTCTAAGTGGAGGTGAATAAAAGAAGGCCGAAATGCAAGGAAGGATAAATTCTTTTGATGGTTCTTTCTAAGGTATGTTATTTACAGGTCATCTCACCATTTTCTCTATAACTTTTTTTATATAATGATTCAGACCATGAAATTGCTATGGAAGTGTGAAAACATATCCAAGTATTGGTGGTAACAAATTTATCTTGTGGGTTGTTGTATTTTGGGAGTTAGACTACGTGGAAAATAGGGTTTGTGGTCAGTCCTGAAACTAGTCAAAATCATGTGTTTCGGGTAAAAACACCATAAATTATTCATAATAGATCAAAATTAATTAATAAAAAAAAATTTGGTCAGGTTACAGTCTTTAGTATTCTGGGTAACAGTTTCAAATCAATTCATCAAATATTTTGTGTGGGGTACACTTTACAAGGTCACTCTCTAGAATAAGCCAGAATTCAGCAAGGTATGCCATTTTTCCTATAACTCCTTTTCTGAGAGGTTCCAAGTAGTGACACTTGGAGGAATTGAATAAAAAAAATTGAATAACATTGTGTATTAGTTTCATATATTTATACATTACAGGTTTGAAGTTATGATTACTTCAAGTTAGGGTTGTTGACTAATCCAAAACTAGGCATGTGAGACTAAAGAAAATTTTGATGAAAATGCTAGTCTCTTGTTTTTAAAGTTAAGGTTTGTAGGAATGTGATCATATACACCAGGTCTATTATAGAGCTACAGATCAGATTTGGATGATGAAATTGATGAGGGATTTTGGTTGTGGTACATGTTGAGTACATGGTTGAGACAAGTAGTTGATGAGTTGGCTCACATACATGAGGTGTATAGTTGATTATGTTGGTACATATTGATGAGTAGTTGACACATGATTGGTACATACTTGGTACATGGTTGGATGCACTTTTTTATAGTACAGGTTGATCACAGTTTTGTGCATGGTTGATGCACTTGTTTATGGTACAGGTTGATTACAGGTTGAGGTACAGGTTGATGCATGGTTCATATTTATTGGTATAGGTTTACAACATTATATCTCATAGTGATAGTGTGATAGTGGTTCCATCATTCTACTTCTACTTTGGGGTGGAAGGACGAGGCAAGGACAGGTGGTTGTAGCCACCTTCTGGTTGTAGTCGGAGAACATTGGGGGTTGTAACCTCCTTCTGGTTGTAGTCAGAAAATTAGGGAGTTGGAGCTTCCCTCAGGTTGTAGCCTGAGAAACTAGGGGGTTGGATCCTGCTTCCATTTGTAGCTGGAAAACAAAGGAATTTGGTGCTTCCAATGAATTTACATATTCAAGACATATAAGAAAAAGCATTATGTGGTTTTCTCTTGATTTGGGTTTCCACATAAAACACTAGTGTACTGTGTATGTGTGTAATTGTTTATTTCTTACTGCTCATTATTGGATAATAATTCTACATTGATATAACATTTGAAGAAAAAGGATTATCATTACGCTATTACTGATTCACCCCCCCTCTTAGTAATCCAACAATTGGTATCAGAGAAGGTTCCTTCAGAAATCAATTTAACCACCAAAAGGTAGATCATGGAGAGTAACAACTCGTATAAAAATGGAATACCACAATTTGATGGACAGAAGTATGCTTTTTGGAGCATAAGGATGAAGACATATATACAGGCATAGAGATTTCAAGTTTGGAAATCAATTGTAGATGGATACATAGAACCAACAGTTCTACCAACAAATGACAAAGCAGTGAAACTTGGTGAGAATAATTCCAAAGCCATAAATGCACTTTTGAATGGTCTCAGTGATATGGTATTCACCAAAGTTGCACATTGTAAATCTACTAAAGAGATTTGGGACAAGCTTTGAAATATTTATGAAGGAGATTCAAAAGTCAAAGAAGCAAATATTCAAACTTACAGAGGTCAGTTCGAACAACTAAAAATGAAGGAATATGAAGATATCACAACCTACTTCTTATGAGTTGATGAAACAGTGAATACAATCATAGGATTGGGAGAATAAATCGAAGAATGTGTAATTGTTCAAAAGGTAATAAGATCTCTTCCTATGAGATTCAACCCTAAGATATCAACACTAAAATAAAGATCAGATCTAAACTCAATAAGCATGGACAAACTACATGGAATCTTCACAGCATATGAGATGAGAACTGAACAGGAAAATCCAGATGTAAAAGAAGCAGCCTTCAAAGCATCCAAAAGCTCAAAGAAAAAAAAAAAGGAAAAAGAAGAA